>CAUHTR010007274.1:83489-95111 GCA_959609185.1 Schmidtea polychroa | reverse complement strand
GCTGATAAGGTGAGCTGAATTCCTGTTTGATTCCAAGTTTCTGTAGCTTCTGTCTTAGGAAATTCCCTTCGAAATTTCGGCCTCTATCTGTTAAAATACTCTTCGGTTTTCCAAATCGATAGATCCAACTATTAAGTATTGTTTTGAAAATGGTTCCTTCGTCTTGCTTTGTGATTGCAGTTAAAGAAATCAGTTTGCTAAAACGGTCCACCATTACTACCATATATTTTTTTTGCGTTTATTTCCATGTAAGCCACATCTATAACAATCTGTTCTATGAATTCAGAGCTATATCTAGGAATAAATGTTTCCTTGGTTCTTGTCTGATCGATCTTTCTCTTAGCGCAGATCTCGCAACATTGTAAACAGAGTTGGATTGTTTCTTGCATTTTCGGCCAATAAAATATCTTTTCCATATAATGAAATAATTTCTTAACTCCAATGTGACATAGTTCTTCATGTAGCGTTGTTGTTAACAGGCCTGCAAATGTTTCTGGGACTAACATTAAGATATTTTTGTTCTTTTCTACTGTTATTAAGCCTCCATCAATTTGTGTATTTTTTACGTTAAAAGGAAAACAATTCTTTTTCTCCCGAGTACATCCATTTTCCAATATCTCTCGTAGCTTGTAGCAAAAATCTTGAAACTAACAATATATATTTAATCAAAGAATTTATGAATAACAAGTTTTAATTAATTCACAAAAAGCGCAAATTCCTAATTATTAAAACAACAAGATATCTAACTGTAACATTTTTAAAATTTATTAAAAAGCTTAAAGACTATGAATCAGTAAATATATTGATGTTTTTGATATTCGCAAATCTTCGGCACTGCCTTTTCAGGTGAATTTGATTCATATTAAAATCATCGATATATTTACTGATTCATAGTCTTTAAGCTTTTAATAAATACAATAAAAAAGAAATCAGTGGTGAAATTTGAAAATAAAAATTTTAATTATTTAAATATTAAAACAAATTGTATTTGGAAATATTTTCATTATTGAACAAACTTCTTTAAATATTTGGTAATTAATAACAACAAACGTATTTACGGGACATCTTTCGTGATATTCCTTTAACTTGTTGTTGTATGTCATTAAATTGAATAATAAGTAAAACTATTTTTGCTAGTTTAAGAAAGTTATTGATATTGTTTCACAATCATTATTCTCTTATACTCGGCTAATAAACGCTTAATACTTACCACAAAATTGATACTATAAATACCAAACTATTATCAAAAAACAGAATCTTTCTTATACTCCTTAATTGCGTCTTGCAATGCTAACATCTTTTTGAGACCTATGATCCAGGTTAGATTCGCAATTTTTATTGAGAACAAGATTACCAGATTTCCAAAATCACAGATTGCGACATTCACTACTACGAACAATAAAACAAGGGAATTTGAAGAAATAAGGATTAAATCTGTTTCTCTCCTTTCTCCAGGCAGCACTTAGATTAAATATTCTTTCGCAAATTACGTGGGACACAATTTTATAGAAATTCTTGCAAGTGGGTCGATTTTTAAAAAGTATCCATTTTTCATCTATTGTTTATTCTCGTTTGCTTCTGCTATATTCAACAAAAATTTGTTTAATAAACAGATATTTTCGTATTGAAGGTAATATCGTAAGTAATATTAAATAATTTTGTTTAACCAAGATTTTCAGAGGCAATGTTGGACTCATTAAACGGTTCAGTTTCCGCTCAAAATAGGAACGCCTGGCAAAATTAATTGAGAATGAGGGAAATCGCTAATCAGTTTAAAATTGGACGAACCCTAATTTTTATCTCGTTTATCAGTTTTTATCAAAAAATAAATTTACGTTTATTTTGGTAATTCAGTTAAGAATTTAACGCATCGAACATTAAGCTCACCTAAATAATATGCTTAATGTTTATTAATTTTATTTATATTAATAATCTATAAAAATTTCTAAATTTCAATTTCACTGTAAAAATATTGAAATTAATTTCTATTGAATTTTGATTAATATTATAAAAACTAAATTATACATTAATTAAAATAATTTCCCAATATTATATCTGAAATAAATAGCAGTTTAATAAATCAATTCTCAACAGCGTTGTTTATATTTTTATTTTTGCTTTCTTTCGTTAATAATAAATATTTATTAATTTAAATTTATCTTTACATTATCGCAATTTTCAATGAAATAAAATTTTAAAAGGATATATATCGTTAAGTCAACTTTTTTTATATAATTGAATTGAAATTTTTTTCATTGAATTAATGATATGTAAATGATGAACGAAAGTATGAATATCGTCAATTCTCCTCAAGCAGATGAATTTATAACTGACAAAACAAATTTCACAAGAACATGGCAGCAAAATCAATATCTTATCGATTCTGGAATAAATTCAGCTTTAGAAAGTCATAGTCACAGTGTCAGCAGCAAACATGGATATGATGATATGGATTCTGAAGACCAAAATAAAAATCTTAATGAATGGAAATATCCTTCAAATACCAATACAAATGATGGCTTGTCTAATGATATATGTATGCTAACTCCAGATACTCCTGGTAGTACAAGTTGTTTAAGACATGGCGGTGAAGGTATGGCTGATGTAAGTTTGTCGGCTTGTTACGATAATAAAGAAGAAAATAACAGAAATCCTGATTTTGGAATTGATATAGATAAAATAGAAGCTGAAAGTGCGATACAGATTTAATAAAGCTTATTAATGATGAAGATGATGCAGTTGTTATTAATGAAGCAACTATGATGGTTTTTCAATTGAGCAAAACTGATGCTATCGATGCTATTATTAATTCTAAAGAGATGATATCATGTATGATTGAGGCTATGAATAAGCTGAGCATGCAGAAGCTGTGAGATTTTTAGCAGGAGCAATTTACAACATGTCTCAAAAGAAAAATGGATTAAAGATAATATTTGAAGCGAATGTAATACCATGCTTGGTTAAATTGCTCGGTTTTTCAATGGAATCTGTTTTATTTTATGCAATTACTACTTTACACAATTTATTGCTCTATCAAGATGGTGGAAAAGAAGCAGTTCGATCAAGTGGTTGTATTCCCAAAATGGTTGCATTACTTCAGAAAAACAATATCAAATTTTTAACAATCTGTACTGATTGCTTACAAATTTTAGCTTTCAATCATCAACCGAGTAAATTAGAAATATTGAAACATGGCGGCCCTCTTCATTTGATTCATATTATTAAAAGTTATGACTATGAAAAACTTTTATGGACAGCTACGAGGGTTTAAAAGTTTTGAGTGTGTGTTCTGCTAATAAACCAGTAATTATTAGGGAAGGAGGAATGGATGCTTTGACGAATATTTTGTACCATACAATACAGAAGAACACAAATGTCGAGCCGTATCCTCAAGTTTTACCAGCGGAAAACAGTGAATCATATCCGCATTTCAGTCAGAGACTTCTGCATAATTGTCTCTGGACTTTGAGGAATTTGTCTGATGCTGCTACAAGACTAAATTTCGATCATTTATTGAAAGTTTTAGTTCAAATACTAATGAATGCTTTCAATTCATTTCAACGACAAAGCGCTCATATTGACACAAATGTAATCACCTGTGCCGCAGGAAATTCTGTCGAATTTGACATGCAATAACCAATACAACAAAATAACATTTTTCAAGGTACACAAATAAACATAAAATAATTAATTTAATTTCTTATTTAATTTGTTTAGTTAGGTGGAGTGGAAGCGATTCTCAGGACTATCGAATGGAATTTAGCCCTAACTAATCCAAATGCACCGAATAAAATCAATCAAAACAACTATTTTCCCGATGACATTTTCGAGCCGTGCATTTGCACGCTAAGACACATTTCGAGTCGTCACGAAGAAGCTGAAGCTGCTCAGGCTTCAATATTGCACTTTCAGGGATTACAGATTCTCATTCGAATCATTGAAATACAACTGGGTCCCGATTTATTTCATATGCAATCACATCAACCAATTATGCCTAATTTGTTTTTGTCTTACTACAAAATCAATTGGAGTCTAATTAAAGCAATTATTGGTCTCATTAGAAATTTAGCAATGTCTCCCTGTAATTTCGTGCCGATTCGGGAGAGAGGTTTCGGATGGCCAATGATAGTTTTGATTAATCGGGCTCAGATAGATTTATTGAATAAGGTTATTTTCATTCGCCTATATGAGACTTGGGTAACCGTTTGTTGGCTTGTAGAATTCGTGTGCTAATATTTCGCCTAAAGATAAATTATTGGAGGAAATTATCGAAGTATCATGTGGAGCGTTGCACATGTTGGCTAAAGATCCTGGAATTCGTTCACAAAATCATTTCAATGAAGGTTTTAATTGGAAATCAAATTTATAATTTATCATTGATTTATTGTAATAATATTTTTAGATATGGCAAAGATTAATCAATTATCCCCAACAAATCGGTATTCAATCAGCTGTTTATGTTATTGCTAGTTTGTTGTTCAATCATTTGGAGTCTATTCAAAGAGTGACTGCTGGATTGCTGGTTGAAGTTTCCGCTGACGGCTTGGACTGGAATTGATCATTAGTCAAATTGTCATTACAAACAAACTGAATGAGATGGTCCATTCAAATAACGAGGCGATATCAACCTACGCATCTGCTATTCTAATTAGAGCAACTGAGGAGAAAAACAAACGATATGTAGCTCCTCCGCACAACTACAATATCATTCCTCAAAACCCGAATAATCTAAGAAACAATCTATCGATATCTTTACCAGCTAATCAAGCCAATAATTCTGGATATTTAAATTCGATTTTGAATTCTCCGATTATGCACAATCAATCGCCATGTGTCAGCCATAGACACAATTCAGTAACGCAATGTGGTGATCAAAATAATGCTACAAGTAAATTTATTAAACTTATTTAAATTAGCCAATGATCAACAAGAGATTAAAAATATTGTATATAGCCAAATATTATATGTTAATCTTTATATAATATTATTGTTTGCAAATGTAATTCTTTCAATTATATATTTTATAATTGTGCTGGGTTGTTAACTCTCAGTACCATGCAGAGCCGTAGCTAAGGGGTGGCGAATGGGGCGAAGGGCGCCAAAACTGTGAAATGATCGTTTAAATTTTTTTTGCTTTTCTTTCTTTTTTTCATATTAAATTTTTATATTCTGCTTTCATGTTTACTGTTTTCAAAAGTTAAACTAAAACAAAACTGTTTTGCTGGTTTTTCTAAAGGTTTTTGCAAACGGGCAACTAAATCCGAAGGTGGCTGATCATGAAAACAGTTTTGAGCATAGAAAATGCTACTTAGCCTGAAAGATCTTGAAAATCGTTTGAAAGATGGAAGGACAATTTATGATAATGGTTATAGATATCGATATGCCCGATACAGTAGTCTATATATAAAAACTAGAAATCGGAGAATAGCCTATTCAATATTGAGAAAAGAATCAGAATTATTTTTTCATAGTAAGGGGAATTTTGTGAAACATGGCAACTCATTTCTTGCAGACTCGGTCACCCGTTGATATGGGAGATGAAGCTATATATGTATATACACATGTATAATAAATATTTATAATTAATTGGTTTTCATTATAATATAAGTTTGGTTAAGCATTGTATAGCTTTGCATCTTAATTTGACTCTTCAAGACCAATTTCATTCCTGTAAGTACATAATTAATGGGAGTGGTGGATTCTTTTGGCACCAGGGGCGCCATTTTCCCTAGCTACGGCTCTGGTGCCATGTCAGCCATTTTTGACTGACAGTGCTTTGACGCTCGCATCACAACCACAATATTTTTCTGTCACCTCAATTCTTATAATAAAGTTATTAAATTTCGTTTAACATACTCTGTGTTAGGTCGATTTGTCTGACAATGACATGTTTAAAAGGCCTGTTTTTCTGTGGCACTGAGAGTGTTAATTAGAAAGCGAGTTAATCTCGGATTCATCGTGCTCCGTTTTATAAACCAAATTACTAAGACACCTAACACAGAAACAAATTTATGGATTATCAATACAAATTTACAAATTCTTAAACAATTAGATGTTAATTATTTTGCTTCTCTTAGTCTGTTTTGTCCTTTTGATGCTAACTTTATTTTTGATTTCTTCGACCAAATGGTAATTCATCTATTTTTCTGGTCTCTTTATACTGTTAAACTAATAATGATTTAATTAAAATCGGGCAAATATTTCCGAATTTAGATTATATTGTTATAATAAAAAATTAATTTGCCACGTCTTTCCATCTTGGGCATTTTATCAACAATTACTCTGGCGATTATCCGGGGCTCCTAAAAAGCTAGGCTCTTTACACAGCTCAGGTTTTCCATTAGCAAATTAATTAATTTTAATTACTTTGTTATTTCGTTTTAAGTTAGTCTAGGGACCCCACCACACAATATTAATTTTAATTAATTTTTGCAGTTTTATTATTTTGGTGTTATTTATTTTAATCGTGCTTCTATATATAATTATACAAATTTTAAAGTTAAACAGATATGAGAGAAAATTAGAATACAAAATTTGACCTTAACTAACCAACAGATAGGTGAAATTAAATAAGTTTGTAATTAGAGTTGGTATCAATTACTAGCATTATTTTAAATTGTTAATGACCGAATTTATTCACAAAAAAATGTTTGGAGAATTTTGAATAGTAACAGCACTTTTTTGAAATAAGGAAATCAATATATTTTTCATAGAAAGGAGTAATTTTAAGCAATAATTCTTTGTTGATTTTTAATTAATTTAATTTTGATATTTATTTTTTGTAAATTTCATATTATAATAATTGAATAATTTATTTATAAATCTCAATCTTTGAAGATAGTATATATCTAAACTATAAAACTCTAAATATGCCTGTCGGTGTGTTAGCACAGCTCAAACAGCTGCAGCTAGAATGTTTAAAATTTATAGGGATGTATCATTGATGCTAAACCCGGAAACTAAAAGGACATTTTCCATACCTATAAAAAATATAAAGTTGATACATTTTTTCATCTATCACGATACCTCCCAAAACGTGGGACACCTTCCTACCATGTTGTAAGGTCATACTGGCTGCTGTGTTAACTGTGCGGTTTGTCAATTAGAACAATGATTTCTTTATATTTTAATTGAAATTAAATGAATAATTACAATTAAATTCACTATATCACATGGAAAATTTTGTGATAAAACTTTTACAAATTAATATTTATTAAAAAATTGCGTCTCATTTATTTCACATTGCTTTTAATATTGAAATTAAATCGTTTGAAAATAGTGTCTACTAATTATGATAAGAAAATTTTTTAAATATTACAATTTTCTAAGTCCCTAGACAAAAAAATGTTTGGAGAATTTTGAATAGTAACAGCACTTTTTTGAAATAAGGAAATCAATATATTTTTCATAGAAAGGAGTAATTTTAAGCAATAATTCTTTGTTGATTTTTAATTAATTTAATTTTGATATTTATTTTTTGTAAATTTCATATTATAATAATTGAATAATTTATTTATAAATCTCAATCTTTGAAGATAGTATATATCTAAACTATAAAACTCTAAATATGCCTGTCGGTGTGTTAGCACAGCTCAAACAGCTGCAGCTAGAATGTTTAAAATTTATAGGGATGTATCATTGATGCTAAACCCGGAAACTAAAAGGACATTTTCCATACCTATAAAAAATATAAAGTTGATACATTTTTTCATCTATCACGATACCTCCCAAAACGTGGGACACCTTCCTACCATGTTGTAAGGTCATACTGGCTGCTGTGTTAACTGTGCGGTTTGTCAATTAGAACAATGATTTCTTTATATTTTAATTGAAATTAAATGAATAATTACAATTAAATTCACTATATCACATGGAAAATTTTGTGATAAAACTTTTACAAATTAATATTTATTAAAAAATTGCGTCTCATTTATTTCACATTGCTTTTAATATTGAAATTAAATCGTTTGAAAATAGTGTCTACTAATTATGATAAGAAAATTTTTTAAATATTACAATTTTCTAAGTCCCTAGACAAAAATAATCTTGTGATGCTAATTTGAACTATATTTGGAGTGCACTGTAATTTATCACATCAAATTACACATATTTAGAATCTATTTGATTGCGTAGATTAAACTATACAAGATGGGATATTAACAACGTGACAAATATTATATACACGAAAGTGTTTTACATGGGTTCCTGCACAAATTAATTGAAATATTCGTTTGACATTTAGTTGGAAACCATTAAAAATTGCATTTAAACTATATATGAAAAAGCAATTTGTGATGTATAATCTTAAAAATAGGAATCATAATTTAAATATTTACTGTTACTTTTATTTGTGATAAATTTTAAAATTATATATTTAGAAATTCGAAATATTATTTTAAAATTAAAGTAATATAAAGAAAATGTATTTTCTAAACTATGCTCATTGCGGTGTTTTAAAGTTATTCAATACACTAATATTCACATATCGAGAAATAAATGACTTTGTTTTGCACAATAAACATTCAATTGTTTCAATTCCAGTATATTTTTTAGTACTTTTATTGTATTTTATGTTTTAGTAGAAACTTTAAAGTTCATAAGCACATTGTCTATTGTGACTATGGGTATTCCCGCTGTCTTAATTGTAATTCGAAAGTAATGACGTGTTCATATATTTTTCGTTCATAAAATATATGAATCTCATAAAATTACAAATTTAAGTTAAAATTTTATGTTGAATCTAAAAGATTTGTTAAACATGAAAGTTATTTTATGATTTATTCATTAATTTTAAATTGACTTCAAATTCGGATAATAACAGCTTAATTTTGACCAATCATAGTTTTTTCACAAAGTTTCATTTGAAGATTCGATTTTAAAAATGTTAGCTCTTTTATTTGTTATTTCTTTAATTTAAACAACTATTGAATAATTTCGAATTCTATTTGTATATACTTCAACTTAAATGGGTCATTTTCATCAAGTAAAATTAAGAAAATTTTCTGATGATGATATTTTTTCAACTTGTTTTGTAAAAAACCGGTTGTGTAGAAAATATTTTTTTGGACTGATTATTCGCAATTGCAATTACACACTTTAATAAAATAAAGCGTTTCATGTGCTGTTTATGAATTTTTTGCACTGGGTTTAATTTGTGATAAATTGGAAACAAAACAATTATATATAGTCTGAAAAATGAAAACAAATAAAATTTGGTTAAGTTATACACAAAAATAATTGTCGATTTACAAAATAAAAGATGTATTAATTTTGATTTAATTGAATCAATTAACTTTTTTGTTTGGTTCTAGTTTGATTTAAAACTGATTTTAAACAATTTAAAAAACTGTTGTACATTTTTAATTTTGTGTATTCAAATTCCGAATCCTCAAAAAATTAGCATTTCAAATTTTGAAAAGTTTGAATTTATTTCAATGCAATTTACTTTGAATTTTCTATATTATCTAGTTGAAGATTGAGAATTTAATATTTTAATGCAAATTTTAGTGTTTTTTGTCGACAACTATATATTTAATTATGGATTTGCCTTAAAATTTGTTCGATCGAATATTCTAAAGTCGGAATTTTTTTCTTTCGTCCATTCAAAAAGAAATATAAACATGAATATTTACACAACTAAAGTAAATTTAAAATTTTTATAATTTCACGTGCTGGGTTTTATGATACTAAAAGTCGACCGTTGGTTACTCTGAATCCACGTTTCCCAAAATTGATAAACAAAAACTCCCAACGTATATTTTCTTTATAGTAAATTTACAATTCTCAATAAATAATTACAACTTTTAGTTAACCACGATTTTGCTCGCAATTTCTGATCGAACTTCGCTCTGGAAAGTCTCGACCTTGTGCGATTTAAAAATAAGTTCCACCTTTTAATTTGATATTCTGCTCTCTGATCCGAACTTTTTAATACTACTTTTTCTAACTCTTCAGTTCCTCTTATTATTCCCTTTTAGTTCTTGACTTTGTTCTTCAAACTTCTATTGTCAGTTTCTTCTTCCCTACCTGAGGCTACTGTCGGTTATCTGAATTTGGAGTTTCCCTATATACTCTCATAATCGTTGTAATTGCTCCAATTTTGATCTAATTGGTTTTGACTTCTTTAGTTATCGTTCTCTAATTAGATATTTCTGTTGACCCTTTTAGTAATTTCCATTCTTTTGTTTACCCTCGTTTATCCGACTGTTTGGATAATTGCCCTCTAAATTCCCAGTTTTTTATTCTCCAAAATTACCGAGCTCGGGTTTCCATTGGCTCGAACTTCCCATTAGCCCGGGTTTCCCATTAGCTCGGGTTTCCCATTAGCCAATTAATTAATTAATTAATTAATATTTTGTGTTTTTTCATATTTGCCTGTTTTACGACCCTTTCTAAACAATTTCTTGCTCACTGTCTTCTTCGCCATCCCCTAATTTACCCCTCTCCCATTTTCCAGCTTCAATTTCGATAACATTTCACTTTATTCCACTTCCTCAGGTTTGCGCATTTTCCCATTTTGTGTTTGATTGTACCCTTTTATAGTTCTGTTTTTATCATATCTTTCTTTGCCATTACTTCTCTGCTTGACCGCCATTCTTTTTCGTTCAATTTCGGTTTTCTTTTTATTCGGAACTATTCTATTTGATATAATTTAATAATTTACTTTTACAACCTCAACACGCGTATAAATTAAAAATTAATATTAATTGCAAATTTATTAAGAAAAGCACCTACTATGAATTCTGTCATCTAAAAAATAACAAAGTTGAAATCTAATTTTTTATGATGAATTTTATTTAAAATGTCAAGCATAGTAACATCATTTGAAATTAACGGATATTAAGTCTAAAGAAGTAAAAAAATTTAAATATTTTATTTACTGTATATTATAAAATTATTTCTCCAGGCAAATGTATTTTCTTTATAAATTTTCTAGCTTCATTATAAACTGTTTTTCCCTGTAATCTTTACACACAGTGTGCAATATAATATTATTTTATGCAATTCTTTTCTAAAAAAAATCAACATGTGAATTTTTGTGTGCATGAACAGTTCTGCATCCTCGGGGGATAGAATCTGAAAGATGTTTTTAATTGTAATTAATAAACACAGAAATAATTTTTATTTAAAAATTGTTAATTTATATAATTCACAAATTTTTTAACTAAGTAATTTTTTTAAACATCTGACAGCTGACATGATAGATGTTACAATTGGAATTGCTTGAATTTTTTGTATAAAATTTAAAATAATTTAAAAAAAATTAGTTTCTTTATTTTTATATAAAATTTGAAATTTTAGATTGTAAATGGAACATAATATCGTGTAAGTGACTTTAATACCCGTGACACGTTATCATTATTTTAAAGAAATTTGCATGATGTTTATGAATAATTGTAGTCAGTAGCTTGTGCTTCTCGGGGTCATCCTAAATTTTGTCATCCCATGCAATTATCTAATAAAAAATTAGACCTTCCTAAAAATCTGTAGCTTAATGCATGTCTTCAAAATCCCAAAATTTTCCGGAGCAAATAGTCCTTTGTGACTTCTCTCAGTTACACTAGATATCCTTTACGTCGAAAGGCTCTGTCTCCAATTTTTAGATTCACAATGTATCACAAA
>CAUHTR010007274.1:0-83389 GCA_959609185.1 Schmidtea polychroa | reverse complement strand
GTCGCATTTTTGACAAACTCGCCAAAAAACAGCCATTTTTTCTACCCAATCGACTGGCAACTTTTGTCCTATAGATGTAGTAGCTCTTACAGTTAAATTATGTCGTTTCATGAACAGAAAACACCAACACTTGCTGCCATTAAAGTTGTTGATTTTTAAGTGTTTCGCCAATTCCTTCGCTTTCAAACGAATTCCAGTGGTCGTTACTCGTCTACGGCTTATCCATGAGTCCGGCTTATCTAAGATAAAAAAAAATTTTTTTAATATATGTGATTTAGAGAAACCGGTTTATGCACGAGTCCGGCTTATAGACAAGAACTTAGGGTAATTTTTTTAAACATCTGACAGCTGACATGATAGATGTTACAATTGGAATTGCTTGAATTTTTTGTATAAAATTTAAAATAATTTAAAAAAAATTAGTTTCTTTATTTTTTATATAAAATTTGAAATTTTAGATTGTAAATGGAACATAATATCGTGTAAGTGACTTTAATACCCGTGACACGCTATCATTATTTTAAAGAAATTTGCATGATGTTTATGAATAATTGTAGTCANTTGTAGTCAGTAGCTTGTGCTTCTCGGGGTCATCCTAAATTTTGTCATCCCATGCAATTATCTAATAAAAAATTAGACCTTCCTAAAAATCTGTAGCTTAATGCATGTCTTCAAAATCCCTAAATTTTCCGGAGCAAATAGTCCTTTGTGACTTCTCTCAGCTACACTAGATATCCTTTAAAAATTATATACATTCTTGTATGTTGTGTTTTCTTATTTATAGTGTTTTATATGATAATCAAATACGCCTAATTCTGTTTTTACACGAATTAAAAAGAATTTTTTCTCTTTTTACACGAATTGCTTTGATTTAACACGATTTTCAATATTCTATGAATTTTTTTTGATGTTCTATTAATTTTTTTTATTTTCATTTTTCACAAATTATGTATACATACATTTTAACTTCGCATTATATTCTTCAGAATTCTGTTAGATTACGTCGATTATATGCGTATGTTTTCTCTTTGGGTGGGATTCCCCGAAATATACATAAAGTAAAAACGTAATGTACTTTGTTTGCAATTTACTTTGGTTTTGAGAATTGAAAAGAAAAGAAGTTTAGTTGTTGTGAATGTTTAACAAGTTATAAGTAAAATAAGAGCTCTAACAATGATTTTTTTATATTTATTATTATACTTTTGTTTGTTTATTTTACTTTTGTTGTTTTTTTAAGTATGGAACCAATCTACTATTTTTCCATTCAACCAATATCTTATTTTATATGGATCTTTTAGGAACGTATCTATCGTGTAAAAATAGAATTAGGTGTATGTAATAAAATAAAACATTGTCAAATTATAATAAAATAAACAAAAAAAAATAAACCAAAGGAGTTTCAAATTTCTGTGAATTTTTTATCTTTTTTCAACAAAGTGAAAGGTTTTGTTGCTAGGATAATACACACATATGACAAAGGAGATTTAATTAATGCATTCATTCTTTATGGACACAAGTTGAAACATGTTAACAAAAACTCCGAAAGATACATACACTAATGAATAATAATGGAATATCTTTTAAAAATTGAAATCATTTAATATTAGTAACGTGCCGGAGCCCTTTTGGTCATAATGTCTTCAACCAAACTATTTGGTATAGAATTGACCAGCTTTTGTGTTCCAAGTGTCTTTAGAAACTTCTTTCTAATCATCCTTACGTCGAAAGGCCCTGTCTCCAATTTTTAGATTCATAATGTACCACAAATGTTCGATTCTGTGAGATTATTTTTAAAGAAAACCTTTGTTTTTCCAGTCGTCACTCTGTTGTTTTATTTATCTTTTTTTAAAATACATTCGAAGAAGTCTTCATTATCTAAAATTTATTTTCCTTCCTTTACAATTTTTTATATCTTAGTTAAAAAAATAAAATGATCAGCTGTTAGTGATTTTTAATTAATATAAAAACAAATTAAAATCACCAAATTAATTTTTATTATTTTTGAAATAATTTATCTATACATACAAACAAAAAACTGTTTTGCGTAAAATATGCTTTTGTAAAAAAAAACATTTTTAAGTATATTGAAGAGCAGATTATTCAAAAGTTTTTTATATTAAGTAAACTTCCAAAAATATGACTTTGCCTTGGTAGTGTTTAATTAAATAATGAATTTTTGTTATTCCATTTCCAAACAAATTCAGGCAGAGCGTTATATATCAGTATGGATCGAAGAATTAGGAATTAAGTTATCAGCGATAATATGTAAAATAGTTGATGATTTCTTATCCACCTTTGTCCACCTTTGTCCACCTTTGTTATATGAGGGAAACATTCAAAAATGCACAATGCATCGTTACAATTATCAGGCGATCGACCATGATGACTTTTACATTTGTAATTCATCATGGTATCATTAATCTAAACTACTGAACCATTTTCCTTTCCTAATCATTTCTATCATTCATTTATTAACTTTGATAGAATAGTACAGTCTTTAAAATTGATCCCTTACCACACGATCTTATCATTACTTTTAATATTTTCTTTGCGTCCTTGCCAAAGTCCTAAAAAATGAACCTTGTTTCATTTATATCTTTTTGAACATCCTTCATTAACACGTTGACTGCCACGCGTGTTTACAACAAAATCCCCGTCAGGCCACCGGCGCCACTGTAAGATGCGTGCTCTGCTACCGCATGTCTGTTTACATTTCTTTCGGTACTCTCAGCAGTATTATTATCTCCTGTCATATATTTATCTAAATATGTTCGGAAATCCTTTGGAAGGAGTCACCCGATGTGGCCTGATGAGAACTCTTGCTGTCACCCGAATACGGGTGACGTGGCCTGATGAGAACTTTTGCTGTCACCCGAATACGGGTGACACAGCAGTTAACGTGTTAAAGCATCTTCATGTGTTATCATCTACGTGTTGATTTCATTATACCAGTTTCATTAGTAGATTATAGGCGCCATCAAAATTCATTTCTCTTTTAATAAGGTTCTATTCGAATAGATAATCAGTAAGTTTGGATGAACTCATTCTTATTATTCTTCTATTTCTTCTAAAACTTCCGCAAGAGATTAAAAAATCGAATAATTAATTAATAGTCTCTTATGTCACCAAAATTGAGCATTTTACTTAAATTGATTAACCATTGATTGACCTAAATTCCTATTTTATTATAATAAAATTCAGATGAAACTTTATGTCCAATCAATGATGTGGATGTTACAGATTACCACATGACGTTTTCTAATACTCTACAACCGCAAAATCGATATCCGTACAATCCAAATTACGTAGATCCAAATTACAATTTGATAAATCAAACTGGGAATTCTGAAATCGGAATGAGACACTTCAAACAGATGGGCTCTATAAATCTTAACAATGAATGTGTTAATCAAGATGTTCAAAAGACTTATTCAAATTCCAGTTTCAAGAGCCCATCATCTCATTCTTTATCGATTAGTGGAAATTTGTGTTCGTCAAATGAAAATTCTAAAAAGGATATGATGGATGTATGTATGTTGGATGCGGACTGGATAGAGACCTGCTCTGACTTTTCGCAAGGACATTCACAAAAATCTTGGTCTCCAATTAATAAATAAATTGAAAAAAATATTAATTGAAATTTACTTTTTGTTTGCTAGTTTGGTTTCGTTATTATTTCGTAATTAAATATGTGATTTCGAATACAATGTAAAGCATCTTGATATTTAAAGACGTCTCATGTGCATGTTTGTAATTTTTATTAGAATAGCTTTGTACATGATAATAATTATTACTTTAATTACGCGTGTCTCGTTGTGCCTTGACATTAGTTTTCGATATTTTATCGTTATACAACTTTTGTATTGAAGCAGATTATATGGAATTTCGATTTCGGAAATATGTTTAAATGTCGCTTGTAAATAACTCTATGTATAATTTTTGTTATCATTTATTTAAAATGTTTCTTTGAAAATCTTCATTATTTAGCTTTGCTTACTAAATATATGAAATTGTAATTTTTTGAAATTTTCTTTAATTGAATATCCAAATAAAATTTCATTACACGTTTATTTGTTTGTAATATTCAAGTTTACAAAATTTATCAATTAATACTTCTAATTTATTTAAATAGAGACATTGAGAGGTATGTAAACACTAATGAAATTTCAATAACGTCATTTAAGAGTCAATTGACTAGCCATAAATTATGACTAAATAACATTAAATTCATTTTAAAATGAATTAATTATATGTCAGGCAAGTGGAGTCTTGCAACGTGAAATGTTTGTTTAAGGATTGAAATGAAAAAAGTTCCATTCATATCCACAAACATGCATACAACTTGTTTTCAATAATTATTAGCAAATATTGTTCATTTCTCACAAGAAATTAATTTACTTTGCTATTTCAAAGATTGTTTTACCATTAGCTCGCAAAATAGACCAATGAAATTTAGCTAATCTTAGCATTATTTATTAGAAATTAATTTAAGAATTTCTTAAAGATGTCTAAATTATTTTCAATTGATAATATTCTTTACGAAATTGCTAAGCCTGAATTATCGGAAATTTCTGATATAAATAAAGAAAAGGATAAGATAAGAAAAATAAAATATGATTTCATTGATAGTAAAACAAATGAAATTACTCAAGAATTACAATCTCAATTTATCAAAAGTATATTTGAAAATGAAAACATTTGTAGTGACCGAATTCACAATAGCAGCGTTAATAAATTACAGCAGAATGTTTTCAATTACAGTTTTGAAGATTATGAAAACACAGAAAAGACGCAATCAGATTCGCTGATTGATGGAAAAGACGATAAAGAGTATAGTACACCTAACATTCCAAAACCAACATCATTGTGGATGCACTCGAATTTTTCAGACAATTCTAACTCATACTTGCAACGATCAAGTAATAATTTATGTTAAATTTAAAATTAATGAATTTATATAATTAAAATTACTGTGCTCCTAACAAAGAAAGTTTTAAAATTTCATTTTTATCAAATTAATTATGAAATAATAATAATCGTAATTTTCTCGAAAACGTAGAATAACTATTTATTTAAACCACAAAAAAATATTCTTAAAGCTATATTCAAGGCAAGACCCAGTGAAATATTTCAAGGGAAATTTAGAATTAAGAAACATAAATTTGGGAAGAAATTTTTTTTCTAATTCTTTGAATTATGATTACATTAAAACCCTTTATAAGACTGTTCAAAGGAAATAAATAATAGACAGTTTCGATGAAGAATTTTGGTTTAATACACAACAATCGGCCTCCGCTATTATTTATTAAATTATTTTTATTATCTCTTGTAGGCTCTAGGTACAATACTTATAGTATCCAGGACATAATCAGGCCCTGATTAAGTATTAACCTGGAAATTTACGAACAGTTTCAAAAATAAACAAAAATAATAAATTCTTAGAAAATACGCATTAATTAAAATCTTGAACCAAAAACTCAAAATATTATTTTAGTAAAGTATTTTAATCTTAATCAAAATATAATTTAATCAAATGATTAATATTTCATAGATAAAATAAGTGTTGAAAAATTGAAAAATTGAAAGTATATATATTTTTATTATATAATTTCGATATTTTACGATTTATAATTAAAAAAATTTTGAACTGTTGCGAACCTAAAATAAAATTTAGATTTATTGAAATTTTTTAATTTTTCTTTTTTATTATTATTATTATTATTATAACTATTAAATTTTAGAATTTGATTTATAAAAATCATAATGAAGAAGGTAAAATGATTAATGTGATATTTGCAATGTTTTTCGTAGTGCATTTAAAATTGAGACCTTGCTAAATCGAGATCTAAATTTTCCAAAATGAAAACATAATTTTGCATACATACAAAGTTATTATTTGAATCAAGTTGTCCCTTATTTTTCATAGGTCTTCACTGGTCCTGAGCCATGGTTTTTAACGATTAGACGAAATTGTAAAATACAAGCTTTTCTTACATGGCTGGCTGTGGGTTTTACGGGGCCTCGGGAACATATTATATAATATTATATAATATAATATAACATTCCCAAAAAGGAAGAAATGATACATGAATATAATTTTATCAATTTATTTAAAGAAATATTTATTTCTTCAATATACTCAATAATATACATACATAAACATAATATTTTTTATTCTTATTTCGTACCAACTTTTTTTACTGCTAATTCCTCGATAATATCATCAAAATTTATCTGTTTTATTACCTGCTCCATTGACAACATAGCCACTCTCTCTAACCTATCTTGTTGCATGGTTGATCTTAGGTAATTTTTAATTAACTTTAATTTGAAAAAACTGCGTTGCATTAGGTGTCAAAAACCTGCCGTAGCTACTAATAATTGTTAGAAATATGAAAGCGCGGGGCCTCGAGAAAAATCCCCGAAGTCCCGACCTCTGACCCGGTCCTGTATATTTAATTATAAATATGTGTGTGTGGTTTCTTCAAAATTCATGTGTTCTACCGCAGTCAATTAAATTGAGCTCAAATTTCCTATTGTCACATAAACGTTGATGTATTTATAACTAAATATTTAAAGATTTGCATTTCAATAAATTTAAAAATATTGATAAGCTTTAGCAGCCAGCTTTTTTTGTTTTGCTTGAATATTTGTGGTTTAGGAAAGCTTCTTGTTATAATTGTCTTGCTTCAGTGGAATTGCCATTCGCTTTTCCGTAAATATAAAGAGTAAATATAATCTCTTCAAATCATTTTTAAAAATTCTAATCATGATTTCCTTGTGATGAAAGTCATTTGAAAATTGCCTCATATCAATAAAATATTTAATTAAAACATTTCGTTAACCTGTAAGTGCTCGTGCTATCCCCAATTACACCTTTTCAAGTTTTATGCATTGGAAATTTTTACCTAGATAGCTGATTTCATTCAAATACTTTCAAGTATACAAAAGTAATGGATGAAATTCTTCGTACATTTATGCGATATTATCACAGATTAATTGTTATTCAAAGCATATTATACCGGTAAACGCATCGCAATCGCAAGTTATAATTGCAAATTTTTCATGTAAATATTTTCAATCTGAAAATAATTCTATATTTCTCACCACGGTATCTCAGATTCAAGATTAGTTTTCTCACATCCACGCCTTCGGCAAAATTATCTTCAAGCAATAAATAAACAAATACGTTTTTCCGTAGACCAATTCCTAAATGCATATAATTTTTTAGAATTAATTTTTCCATTTTTTAAAATTGCAAATGATATTTTGATGAAAACAATACAAATATATTCATCGTGTTACAAAAATACGTTAATTTAGGACAATTGACAATCTATCATATTAGTAGGTCTAGTCATTTTAGGTAATGGTTATTTGACAGAAAGTTTTTTATGTGGAATATGAATGAACCGTTCATTTTGTAGGTGAGACAAGTAATTTTTTTTCTTATAATTAGATACATAAAGATTTGGATTTAAATAAATTTAAAAACTTGATAAGTTCTTGCAGCCAACTTTTGTGTGTTTTGCAGTTATAGATGATGTAAATTTATTATCCAATAATGTTTATAAAATATGTCTAATGGAAATAAAAAGTTAGCTCAACATGGTAGGAATTTATTTTGCACTGATATTTTATTTCAATTGAGAGAAAACTGATTTATTCATTTCAACAGTGAAATGACTCCTGGAAAGACTGGATCCATTTATTTTGAAATTTGTGTAAGTTTGTTTGGTTATAGCAGAAAGTTGCTTTATCAAATATGGTAACCTTATTGTATTTCATGGGTACCATGAAAAACTATTGACCTTATAACGCTACTAGTTTCAGTTTATATTGCTGGAGTTGTTTTTAAAACAAATATCTAGATAATTTTTAAAAAGGCGATGATTTGTTAGAAAGGTAAAAAGAAAATGTTGAATGCATGTTATTTTATATTATATTATATATTTATATTATATTATATTATTATATTTTATATTATATATATATAGCATTAAAACAAAAGATTTTTATTTAAATAAATTTACTTAAAATATGAGGATTGCTTTTGAATTAACTACAAAATAAAATATCAAAATACACTTTAATGGGGTTGAAATGGGAAATTAAATAAAAAAAATTTATATTTAATTCATTTACAAGATGTTTGCCGGCATAAACTTATTGATTAAAGCAAAGTAAATCCTAATAGGAATTAATTGTATTATTGATGTTGGTGAGATGTTCTTGGATTCCAGGTGTTCATTTCACAATCTTTCCAGGTGTATTGTAATCACAATTTACATAAATTATTTAATTTGTTTTAAATGTACATAAATTCAATTTTAATGGCAGAGCCGCTTGAAAAAGTTTGCCAGTTAAATTTTCGGATTTTTGTTTTATCAAGCAAGTTAAAGATATTTTTTTTAATTCAAAGAAACGAGAAATTAATAAATTGATTAATTTGAAAAAAATCAAATATTTTTCAGTAATGCATTTAAATAATTTTCTGTAATTATCAAAACAGTTCTCATTGATTTTCTATGAAAAATCGATTTATTCAATGGGAAATTTGAATAATTGTTGAGCACATTTGTGGAAAACGACAATGAATTTTATTTTAAGTTTCTTTTTATTCAAAAAATGTAATTTTTCACAGTATAATTAGATTTTATTAGTTAGAATTTATTTTTTGAGTCTGATTCTATATATTTTCTATAAATACATTAGGACGGGCATAACCATTAGTGCCCAGCTACAAGCCACATTGAAAGTAAAGAGTGGTTCGTAGGCCAGAAAAGTAACGTAACAAGGGCATCCTACATCCGAAGACAAGCTGTAAATTTGGCGTCTCCTCCCCGCTATCACTGAAAATAGGAAAGTAGTCAATACTGATAAATAATTCATGTTATTATCAGCCATAAAACAGCAATATTAGGTTAAATGACTTTTAACTGCTACAACCACACCACCAACAGTTACCAACCATACATTACAAAAGTCATCATACAGAATAAAATTTTCCCGCCTTTGCACTTGCAAATTTGACTATTATTAAATCAAAGTCTAATTTATCAAGTGCTTCCTTTTCTACAATAAAAAGTAAAAGATCACAGATGCTATTTTGGCCCATCAGTATCCTTAGATATTAGAGAATGAAATTCAACTTGCTAAAAGAACGCTCATAACTGGCTATTGATAAAGCAATTATTATTTTCTCCCAGTCTGATTTTGCAGAAAGAATATTTTTAAAAATTTGCATTGGAAACAGACTAACAAAAAATAAGATATTTAAAACATTATAGAAAGGAATATATTTTTGAACCCCAGTAACCCCCTCCCCCCTTGCGTACGCCACTGCTGGTCATGTCTGCACTAAGCACAATGCAAGGACTCATTGATATTATTTAATATTAAATAAATAAATCTAAAATAAAAATTAAAACAACATTTTATTGCATTGATAAAAAATGGTCTTAAGCTCTTATCTATTTATTTGAATTAAATTTTTATAAATAATTCCGTTACCGACCAGTTAGTAAAAAATAAAACACTATTAAATTAAAAAATTAGTACTAAAAATTCCCATATTTATAATTTTTTTTTAATTTTATTAATACCTACGAATCAATAATTATTAAAAATAAACGAAAATTTAATAAAATATTATAAAAATAATAATAAAATAATAAAAATAATAAAAATAATAAAAATCATAAAAATCATAAGAATCATAAATAAAAATTAAAATAAAAAATATTTTAATCAAATAGCATGTCTTTATCAATTGGATAAATCAAAATAATTCAGTGCATGTTTTCTGTAATTTAATTGGTAAATTAAACGCATATTATAGCTATGTGTAATTATCCGCAAATTTACTATATAATTTTAAGATTTTACATTAATTTTAACAAACTATTTTTACTCTAGACAAATCCTTTAATTAGACAAAAACTTGACTCGAAGTAATTTTATTTATTACATTTAAATATTTTCCAAATATATTTGAGATGGAGTAAAAAGCAGAATAAACATTTTAACTAATAAATTTGTTGATATAGTTTATAAAAATAATCTAAAATTTACAAAGAACCACAAAGAATAACTAAATCCTTAGCCAACTCAGATAAAATTTCTTCAGAAAATGTTTTTTCTTACTATATCGATAATCCTAAATAATGTTTAGGGTAGTTTATGTGAACCTTTGATGGCTGTTACTGTAAATAAGTTCTTTCCAAAAAAAACAATAAACTATAATAAATAATAGAAAAACGACATAAAGTGAGATCATCAATCTTTAGTCCCAATAATTGTTAAATGTTATATTCTTTGTCAATTTACAATTTTTCTATGTTCAATAATGTTACTCAAACAAAATTTTTAGTGATTTTAAAATTGCGTTTATATAAAATTTCTTCATTAATGAAAGGCAGTGCCGAAAATTTGTGAATATAAAAAAATATCGATATATTTACTGATTCATAGCCAAGCTTTTTAATAAATGCAATGCCTATTGAAAAGAAATCAAAATTGAAAATTGAAAAAAGTATTTTATAATAATGAATATTTCTAATAATGAATAATAATGAATACAAATAAATTTTAATTAACAGCAATAAAACAATCATTAACGTCATTCTTTTTCATTTAGTTTTTGACACTTTATTTTAACACAATTTTCGACTCTACTTTTTTTTCTTTATAAATTACTTTCTAATTTATTTTAAAATTTTTTTAAAATTATGAATAATAAATTTCAAATATCAGATAAAGTTTTATAATTTAAGCAGTTTATTAAAATTTTTGATATTTTTATCATTTATTTATTTATTAATAATCTCTAGTAGAACGATAATTTCATGTGAAAAATTTACCAAAATTGCGATAACGTTAAGCAAATATGTATCTATTATTAATATTAAATTCAAAGCATTGATTGACTCGCATTTTATCTCTTGAAGCACCAAAAACTTCTATTCGACGAATTAACAGAGCTGGATTGGAACGTAAGCCTCGTCAAGCGTACTCTTCGAAGCAATTAGAAATTTTAGAAGCAGAATTTAAGGTAATAAAACGTAATATATATAAATTGTAATAATATATATGTAATATATAAATTGAAAAATATTTAGTAAGTTAATTACTTTTCAGAATGACAAATACTTGAGTGTGAATAAACGAGTGGATTTGTCCAAGTCATTGGAGCTTACAGAAACTCAGATAAAGACTTGGTTTCAGAATAGAAGGTTTAAACATTTTTGATAAATAATAGTTAAAATAATATATTTTTATATAATGTAAAAAATATAAAAAAGATTATTAATATTATTATTATTATTGTTATTATTATTATTATTATTATTATTATTATTATTATTATTATTATTATTATTATTATTATTATTATTATTATTATTATTATTATTATTATTATTATTATTAAAATAAACATTACAAGCTTTGTGATACCCAGTGCAAATCCCAATAGTGAACTAGTTTCGAGCTTTTGGATCTCATCGGTAATATGCTGGAGACGCGAAGATTTCTCTTCGCGCCAGGAAAGTATACAATATTGCTGATTCAACTCTATTACATACTCTCCCCGGTACACTTGCAAATCACATCACTTGCAAATTAGCTTGGTCACAGAAAAATCTGTAAACTTGTAAACATGGCGTATGAAAAATCATAATCACCTCTGCGGACTAAAAAATTAGTCGATACACAGAAACTGTTTACAAATGCATCCGATTACCTTTTGCATTTTTAACTTATAACGTGTAACATTTTTTTGTCAGATGTCTCACTTGATATCATTATTATTATGATTATTATTATTATTATTATTATTATTATTATTATTATTATGATTATTATTATTATTATTATTATTATTATTATTATTATTATTATCATCATCATAATTTAATAATTAAAATTTCTGAATATTTAATTCTCCTAGAAAAATTAATGGATGATAATTCCCACTAATAACGTCTTCATTTATAAATTTAACTTCTGCGTTTTTTTCACGAATGAATTAGAGCACTATCATGTGAATTTTAATATTTGCGTAATTTTTTAATGAAAAAGTTTGAAAAATTAAGTTTAGTTAAATATTATTAATTAAAATATTTATTCAGAAGTTAAAACAATATCATTATTTCTTGTTATTGTTGATATTTTAATTATTTTGAGATAATAATGAAATATGGATGTCAATTTAAACATCTGGAATTTTTCAGCAAATCGTTTGCTTTTACTATTATTATTGAAATATTAACTTTTTTAAAGATATATTATTTGTATTATTAACCAAGATATTATATAAAAATATTTAATTTTAATAAGATTTATTATTAATTTTAGTATTAGAGTTAATAAAACAATTGCAGTTTATAATTTAATTTCTCTTCATTTTGGTTTCACTATAAATTAGTGGTGCCAGGCATGTTTGGTCCCCGGCGCACTTTATATATCAGACTTTATCTCCGCACCCTCAGTCGAAACATTGGTCTGCCTAACACAGTTGAAGTGCGCACAGGATTCAATTAGGCTAATAAACAAATATAATAATGAATGAAACACGTATTTTAAATTCAAATCATTTGTTCAACAGAGTCTGTTAAACAGACTTATAATTAAAAAAAATTAATTAACAACTTCTCAAATCTTGGAATCAAACTGGATACTGTTACTCTCATTTCGTGACCAACGTTAATTTTCGACGGTATTTATTCATTATTACAACAACGGTTGATAACTCAGCTTTGCACAAATGGAATGTTGCAAAGAGAATTAAGGTGCGTTAA
Organism: Schmidtea polychroa; assembly: GCA_959609185.1. Classification (NCBI taxonomy): domain Eukaryota; kingdom Metazoa; phylum Platyhelminthes; order Tricladida; family Dugesiidae; genus Schmidtea; species Schmidtea polychroa. Next base: position 70,589 of record CAUHTR010007274.1, on the reverse strand, counting down.
CCTTTACCGCTGATTAATGGATATTCATCTTATACTAATAATCACAATTCAGTAAGTTCCATACTACTAAATGTTGTATTGAATTTACTGTCGAAGGGTAGTAAATGAATTGGTTCTCACTGAACAGGTCTCCGTAAGCACAGCCCCTTTCAACTGCTGATGAAAAAATTATTAAGCTAAAAAGTTTTGCTTAATATTTTTAAGTGGGTCAACTAGTTTTTTTATGTAGGTCACAGAATTTTTAAGTTTTTCACGTAATTTTTATGTTTTTCATAGTATATGTTTTCAAGGATCTTTTACGTATTTCACGTCAAAATTACTGAAATTTTTACAACATAGTCCTCGCTAGAACAGTATATAAAATAAGTAGGTCACAGACACACACACTCACCCGTAAAAACATTTTTGCTAGCAAAATATATAAAATAAGTAGGTCATTTAGATTTCATAAATAAATAAGTAGGTCATACACATATATTATATATAGTTTTATTAATAATAAATAAGTAGGTCACAGACACACACACATACACTCGAAAGAAACATAGTTACTACTGACACATCATATACTATATAGCTTTATTAGATATAAGTTATACACACACAATTCTTAGTTTTATTTACTAAATAAATATGTTACACACACACCTAAAAATATTAGTCATGTATGTACATTGTTGAAATCATTCATGTCAAGACAATAAATAACATCTCAATATAAATATCTACTTTATTAAAACATTATTTTGAGAGTTCCTAATCATGTATTATATTTCTTGCCATAATTGGAACATAAGAAACAATACATTGCCAAAATCCACATAACTGTCGTCCTATTTTCGATATTTTTGCGCTAGTTTGCGGTAAATCTTCTTGATTTTCAGTACTATTTTGCTTATATAAGTTCAATAAAAACTTGTCCATTTATTTACAGATAAAAAATAAAATGCATCTTTAATTGTAAAGTTACTATTGGAGATATGAAATGTAATAAATTAAAAAAATGAAACTCAAAATTTATAATAATGGAAATATTCTCGGAATGGCGCCCCGGCACACAGTTTGGGAACCACAGGGATATGCATAGGAAATGATTTTAAGTTCCAGGACTGTGTTTAGTTTGGTGCGTTCAAGGACAAAATAACAGTTATTAAATATATTATACTAAAATTCCATTTAAAAATGCAGTTGGCACATTCTAAATATCCAAAATTTATGTAACCAGTTGGCAGTTGTCCAAAAACAAATAATTAAATATTACATAAAATTATAACAAATTACTCTATATTATATAGTATATATTATATACTGTCCCTCAGTCACAAGCCCAATAACAACAAGGTAGGAACAAGAATTGTAACCACAGAAACAAATTATTATACGTACTAATATATTAATACGTTTAAATTATTGAAAGAAATTGGGCGTTTCACAAATATTTATTCTGGTCAAAAATCACATTGGACATGGACTAATTGGATACAAATAATGCGGACAAATAATTCATTTGGACGCAAAATCTCAGCAAAATTTTTTCATTGGACCTTATTAAATTGGCTATTCTGTTCGAGGATATTTTATGTGGTATGTGACGTAATTTAGTACGTCTAAAGTTTCTACCTCTTTTGTTATTAAAAAGGCTTTTTTAAAATTTTCTAAAACGACCGTGTCTTATTGACGTCATTTTTTTCATTTAGTTTTTGACACTTTTTTGTTTAACACAATTTTCGACTCTACTTTTTCAAGTTTTTGTACTTTCTAATTTATTTCAAAATTTATTTAAAATTATGAATAATATATCAGACTTTATCTCCGCACCCTCAGTCGAAACATTGGTCTGCCTAACACAGTTGAAGTGCGCACAGGATTCAATTAGGCTAATAAACAAATATAATAATAAATGAAACACGTATTTTAAATTCAAACAATTTGTTCAACAGAGTCTGTTAAACAGACTTATAATTAAAATAATTAAATCAGATTTTAAACAAGTAAATGATAAAATAAACAAATATAAATTAAGTAAAGAAATTATGGATAATAAGACAATCCTTTTCAATTACAAGAATCGTATTAATCGAAAAAATTTCTCATTTAACACATATTTTGCAACAAAGGCTTTTTCTTATAATTTACTTGTTTAACATTCACATTTTCAATATAAAATAGCTGTCTTGTACTCTTATAAATCTGAATCGTATCCGTGAACCTACCGTGAAATAAGTAAAAAAAACAACAAAATTTTGCAAATTAAATTTAGGAACAAAGGGTAATGGATACCCTCTTGAAATCTTCTGGTAAGACTAAAGTGACCAGATTTTTAGATGGGCAAAGCGGGACAACTTTGGAGGAGGGGGTATCAACAAAAATTTTCATATAGAATAAAAATAATATGGTAATATTTTTTGATTTTTAACATAAGTACAATTTATAAATATAAAAATTTGTATAACATTTGATTCCTTGACATATTTTTTATTCATTTTGATGCGAGATAAATCGTGAAAAATCGGGACTGTCCCGCCAAAAGCGGAACGTCTGGTCACCTTAGGTAAGACTGAACTCAAAGGGTCATTTTAATCAAAATTTGGGATCAATTTGCTAAATTTTTAAAAATTTAAAAATGACCAAAAAAGTTATCAAAACCTTTTTTTAGCTGCGAATGGTTTCTACTAGCATTTCAAATATAGATTTATCTCTAACTATTGTGTTTTTTTATTTATTTAATTAATTATAAAACAATACATATCAATAGTTATTTTTTGTTTTAATAAATTTCATTTAAATACTTACTTAATATCCATTTATACATTACGAATTTATTAAAATCATGCATAAAATACTTTTTTAAAGTTTTTCATAATGGCTTTCAAAAATTTCCATGACGTTAAAATGTTTTTAATTGAATTTCATGAGTATTGGACCTCTGCAATTGTTAGGATCTTCACGGGAATCTGAAAATTCATTAAGACAATGAACTAATTGAATATTTTCTTTTCTCAAAAACATGAAAACAATTTATAAATTGCATTTATCGTTTTTCATTACACTATTTCTTTGCTTGAGAATTTTCCATGTTACTGGGAAAATTAAATATATGAACATGAGATAAATATAATTGAAATATTAAAATGATTAAAATGATTTTGTAGAAATATTTCTATGGGGAACATTGAAAAAATAAATGAAATATCCAAAAAGTTGAAAGATTTTCTTTATTCATTTATAAATGTAATAATAAAACATCAATTACAAGAAAACATTTCCAAGTGGAATTCATTTTTCGGTTATATTTAATTTATTAATTATTTGTTTTAATCACTTACCGAAAATTAAGGTTAAAATCCTCATTTATTTTTAAATAATAATAGAAATCGTATTAATTAACGCAATTAAATTCAAATCTTCTTCAAGCATTTATTTTTTATAACAACTTCAAATTGAGTCTTTTTACTAGCGTATTAAGACACCGAGGCGTGATAATTCTTAATATTAATGTAATTACTGGTCATACATTTAATTGATTTAATTTAATATAATTTAATATAATATGATATAGAATTTAATATAGAATTTAAATATAAAAATTTAACAGAGATAATTTCTACTAACTGATCTCACTTCTATCATTTAACCATAATAATTTTATATAAGGGTTTACTAACTCCTTACAATAATAATAATAATAATAATAATAATAATAATAATAATAATAATAATAATAATAATAATAATAATAATAATAATAATAATAATAATGATTATATTTAAATTTATATGTTGTTTTGAAAATAGATTAATCAACCTATTTAAATTTTCAAAATGTTTATTAGTCATCTGATATAACTGAATAACAATATTTTATTGATTTACTCAATTATAATTTAATTAATTATTGATTTAACTAATTATAAACAATTAATTAGAACAAAATGGAAAAAGCAAGTGACTGCAAGATTAAAATTGGTTCATAGGCAAACTTACTGGTATCCTGGTTATTGGTCGGAATGCCAGAATCCTTATCCCAGTTTCTTACCAAGTTTCTTATCCTCAAATCCAACAATTTCCCAATCACACAATGGTTGACTGACAATAATTTGTACAGAAAAATAGAATCTTGTTTGAAAAATTTCCTATCGTGAAAAGATCTCATAATAATTTCCATTTAACCGCAATCAAAAGTTCAGCCCAATATTCTTTACTGGAACTTCCGAACAATTTTTTTACCAAAACAATTAAAATTTTATGTTTGATAAAAAATCATTTGAAAATTATAAAAGAGTAATCCAATAAATTTGGATTTTGACTTGCTGATTTTATTTTTTATTTTGTTAAATTTTAAAAATTTTCAAATGTTTTTTGGTTTTTGGATGACTAACTGAATAACATTAAGTTTTTAAAGTGATTTTCATTGCAATTTCTGATGACAGACAATTTCAACTAACCTTTATTTTTCAGTTAGCCATCCGAAAACCAAAAATAATAATTAACTCAATTTAATTACTTTACTGCCATCAAATGTTATTACAAACTTTAATTGTGCTTACGTGTATTTGGTGACACCAGGATTTCTCATTTACCTAGTTTGCAAGATATTACATGTTAAAAGATATTAAAATACATTTGGTAAGAGTGATATCATGATAATTGGTAATTATGATATTTGATGCAGATTCTGCAGATGCAAAGTTGTTGGGAGGCCAAATAATTTCGAAATTAGTCTTACATTAGAAATTGCATTGAATATTATTTTAAAACTTTTCTTTTTGGCATCATTTATGTATTATTAGTCTTTTTTAAATCCTTCAAAAATTATACAAACGCACCATCTAGTTGGCGGTGATGGCTAGGTTATTCATCTCACTTATATTTTGAGAGTTGTGACCTACCATTTAATTTATCATATTTAATTATATTATTAATTAAGGTATCAATATTAATTTTATGGCTAAGAATACAAACATCTCAATTTAAATTAAGTTCTTTATCGCATCTTAAATCATTCATTCTCCATTTACCAGTACACTAATTACTGTATATATTTGGATCGGGCAAGCAATTACAATTATTATTATTATCAAAAAATTTATATTTATCATCATTCAAAGCATACAAACAATCATCACCCATCCCAATCATACTTTACTTATTCGACATATTACTTATATTTACTGAAGAGCTTCAATCACCTCCTCACGTGGTGGAACAAATCCATTTGGGCCTTGACTGTCATTATGATTATCTCCTTGAACTGCTGCAACTGCTTCTTGATATTGTCGGCTCCTATCTGAAAGCAATTTGTCTGAAATATCTGGATTTATGACATTGATTGCATTTAACATTTGGACAATCTTGCCGTCTATGACCTTCCTCGTGGCATGCCCAGCATCTGACCTTTGGTCGATAATCTTTCTGAAATTGAAATTCGTTAAGTTTTGGTTGATGTCTTGAATAAAAATGATTGGATCTTGACCGTGTACTTTCATTTTGAATTGAATTGTAATTTTTTCATTTGATAAATATTTGATTCTTGAAATTTCATTTGAGGACTTTTGGCGTTTCTTACTACATCAGCATATTTGATATTTTCCTTAATTGCTGCGATTATGCCATTAACTGTATTTATTTCTTTATTTACTTTATCGTGCTTTTGATTCTGATTTCCATATTTTCTGTGGATTTCAATTTATTCTTTCTTAGATCTTTTTTTAAATTCATTATCTTCTAATGCAGTGGTTCTCAAAGTGTGGGTCGCGACCCAAGATGGGGTTGTAGAAATTTCAAGAAAACGGAAGATTTTACCTAAAAAAACATTAGGTTGGCTTCAAAATAAAATATTTTTTGAATATAATAAATATTTTATTTTATATTACTATTTTCATCTTTTTTATATCTATACTTAGGGTCGGCAGAATAATACTAAAAAAAGTTTGAGAAGCTCTGTTCCAATGCATTAAAGATTAAAAAGTTTTGTAATTCCTCCTCGTACAATTTATGCCTAAGAATCTGCTTTGCCAATGTTTCAATTTTATCGTAAATATCAGTTTTAGTTTCATTTCCTTGGTGATATTGAAGAGCTTCACTTAAATCATCAATTAAATTCAATAAAATTTAAAAATACATTTTATAATTTAAAATGATATTTTTGTTAAAATTTTAAATATTATATTTTGACGATTTAAAATAAAAAAATTAATAAAATTTATGTCTTAACCGTTTGCGGACGGAATTAATTTTAATAAGTAGTATTTTTTAGCATAATTTTTTTAATATACGAATACCCGATATCGTGGTATGATTTTTTAATGTTTGGCCAGCACAACTGGCCATTATACACTGTAGAACGTCTGGAACAAAATTCGTGGCCAGCAGTGCGGGCCTACCGTCCGCTATCGTATAAGTCATTTAAGGCCAGCATTGCTGGCCTACCGTCCGTAAACGGTTAATGAGGATTTAAAAAAATTAGATTTTACCTATTATTGCGGTGAAGGAAATAAACATGAAGTTTGTTGTCCATTTAATATCGGAATCATATGCTGAATTACCATCGAGTATATTTGTAAAATCACAAAAATATCAACTTTTCCCCCAGAATAAAAATAATTTAAGCGAGGAAAGGTATCAGAAAAATATAGAATTTTGAAGCAGTTAGGGTTTTTGAAAAGGCAATTGAATACATTGAACAGTACGATTATTACAATCCGCCATATGTGATGTTTTTAAGGCATTACAGGGATTGTGCTTTCAAGAAATACAATAAGTCCAAATGAAAATTACAGATTTTATGAAGAAATAATTAAAAATCATTTTAATCGAATTTTCTAATTGTTAAAAACAAAAATCTAGTTATTAAATTTAATAATTTTGCCTCCTTTATAAATTATAATATGCAATATTTTATGAAATACAAATTTGGAGTTTTGCTATTTTTTATTTGTTCAAGAAATATGCCTTTTTTATTGAATATACTTATACTCTCGATTATCTGGGAAAAGGGCTATCCGGACAGTAAAATATAAAGCCCGGTCCCGAAATGTCCGGATAATCGATAATCTACTGTATGACTTTACCAACTGAAACAATTTAGAAGATGTTCTAGTAACATCTAATGTGGTAACCACGTCTTCGGGGTTCTTCATAAAGAAACAATTTTACATATAAACAAATAACGAGGAAACCGAAAATTATTTGATGGTCATAGAATACTGGGTCACGAATTGAACAACGAAATTTTAAAAGAATATCTTCTGATACATTTGTAGAACTACAAAAAGACTCAAAACAGAAAACTGTGTTTGTGACAAAGCCAGACCAATACTGCATTTGCAGAATTCCATTTGGAATAGTAGCAGCGACAAGTACGTTCTAAGGACTAATGAGGAAAGTATGAGATATGCAGCGGTCTTTCTAGGCAATATTTTGGTGTTCACAGAGACCATTTTTACTATGAAGTCATAAACTAGGTTTTCAATAAGATTGGAAAAACAAGTCTTCTAATAAACCCGGAAAGTGTGATATCCTGTAAGAATAACTGAAATTTCTATGACACATCTTCAACAAAAATGGCATACAGACGTATCATGCAAAGTTGGAAACCATTAAATCACTCGAATGGCCAAAACATCATAGAAGTCTTTTACGAATATTTAATTATTACCGTAGATTCAGGCAATATTTTTAGAAGAATTGTGCAGGTTAATGTGTGGAACGTCACATACGAAAATATGAAAACGCCTTTAATGTCCCCACTAGTCTTAGGGTTCCTATACTTTGAAAGATAATTCATTCTAGATGCAGATGCTGATGCAGATCTTCAGAGACGATAAAATGAGAAACGATGCTATTGCATACAGAGGTAACAAAATATATAGCGGACAATAATGACATGGAGACATAAAAGAATCAGTAAAAGAAAATTGTGTATTGTCAATCATATCAAAGAACGAAAACGGTTATATAACTGTGACCATGAATTTTTATAATGTAAACTTTTCATTTAATAGTATTCATATTAAATATTTAATAATAAAAAATATGAAATTAACAAAATCAAGTTGGGGTTCGGATGCCTTCAGTCAGCGACACCAAAATGATTTAAATTCGTCATATCACTCTATTTTTCTCAAAACTCATATTTACGATGTGATATAATGTTTGAAAGTCTTTAAAAAGGTGACCACTCCTACCGGAACTACTCTCTACCAATTACACTTTTCGGATTTAAGGCATCTCCATCTCTTGTACGTATTCCTGATTTTTAGGTCACTCTAATTGCTATATATTATATAGTAGTAAGGATAATTATATAGTATATAATTATCCTTACTACTACAAACAGTGTATAATATTCGCAAAATTAATGTAATTAAAGGAATAGGACATATGTGGTGTCATCTAACTCAATATCCAACCTAAACAATTGAGCTAACACCATCAGGAATTTATTTAAACATTCACATCAGCAGATGGACTGACTTGAAATTTTCTCTTTATACTCATTTTGATTCCATCGAAACATAGGTCAGCCATTAGTTATTATTTTTTCTTCCTCGGAAGCATTTACATCATCCAGTAAAGATTATTACTTTCCTTGATTGATATTACAATGACTTTCGCACTTCATTACAGTTGGGCGTATCAACAAGCCGTCATGACTTAGATTTACTGAAGTATTCAATGTCTTACACTCGACCAAAGGAGTCAAACTATGTCTAAATTTTAGTCCAAGAATCATATTAAAATCAAATATTTTTTAATGAATAATTAACATATTTTAATATCAAGTTCAGGCTAATAGATAAAAAATACCACATGTATAATTTATTATCAAATTTATCTTTTATTTTCACCTATGATCGTTTTCTAATGCAATAATTTTCATATTAATATTTGTAAGACTATACCCCGGCCTACCAAAAGTCTACAGTCAGGCAGTTATTTACATATTGGAGTTTATAATGAACGTCTACAGTGCAAATATGAACAGCAATGAGAACAAAGGTCACCAACACCTTCAACATGCTGAATGCGCACATGTCACACGCACGCACTCACACACAGAGAATATGGCTACTCACACCAGACACACAATAGTGATAACAGTGAGTCATGTTAATGAAGGATTGTCATTTTCTTAGAATATGGCTACTCGGAGAGAGCTTACAGACTTTCAGAAAGGCATTATTTACCGATGTTATCTTTGTGGAAAACGTCTGAGTGAAACTGCTGCATTAACTGGTCACCCCAAAGGAAATATTAACTACTTCCTGAGAAAGTGCCGCCAGGAGCAGACACATGTCAACAAGCAACGTCCAGGTCACCCTAAACTTCTGAGCATCCGTACACAACGGCAACTAAAACAGCTTGTGGTGGCTCATCGTCGGTTTCCCCTGTCCAAGTTAGTATCCACATTTAACACTGGGCCTGTGCATGCCAGCATGTCCACCATTCGTCGCGCATTACATTTGCATGTTTTTTATGGCAGATACTGCGCAAGGAAGCCATTGATTACAGAAACAATTCGTCGTCATCACTTGAAGTGGTGAGAAGGAGTTGGACAGCAGAACACTGGCGCTCAGTAATTTGTAGTGATGAATCACGTTTCACTCTTTTCAAATCTGATGGACAGCAATTTTGCTGGCGTCGTGTAGGAGAACGATTTCACCCTGACTGCATTCAGCTAACTGTGAAATATGGAGGAGGCTCCATCATGTTTTGGAGTCTTTTCTCAGCTCGTGGAACTGGCCCTCTAGTGAAATGTAGCAATCACATGACGTCAGTGGAATATCGTGTCATTCTGGAAAATGAGCTTGTTCCATTCCTCCCAGAAATTGAGGGGCTCATTTTCCAACAAGATAATGCACCAATCCATACTTTGCACATTATGAAGGAATTCTTTCTGCAGCACAGCATCAACGTTTTGGATTGAGTTCCACAAAGCCCTGGTCTGAATCCTATTGAGTTTCTGTGTGACGTCCTTGGTAGACGAGTTTACAGAAGGATTCCCATTGCCCTTAACGCCTCCGAGCTGGAAACGCATATGCATGAGGAATGGTCGCACATCTCCCCTGATTTCCTGGCAAAATTGGTCGATGCAATGCCTAAACAAGTACGCCTTGTTATCCAGATGAAAGATAATATAACGAAGTACTAACTCTTTCAGCACTAAAGACATTCATCATTCGTGTGTGTTTGCGACATTTGTTCCCATTGCTGTTCATTATAAACTATATTTATTTATTAATTGTTTAAATTACAATTGTAATTGAAATACGAATTATACCTATATAAATAAAAAGTTGATATGACTTGATAAACTAACTAATGAAAATTCAAATCATAAAATTGTTATTCATTTAGAAAAAGTTACAACTTTGTTCAAAAATTTTTAAAAAATTAAAAAAGCAACATGCTGCGAAATTTTAAGATTTCTCAGTTTTAAACAAAAAAAAACAGTTGGTTAAAAACATCTTTATAAATAAAGTAGACAAATAATTAATATTTATTAAAAGCATATAAATTATAAAAAGATGTTAATTTTAAAAAAAGTTATGTAATTAAATTTCATTGAATAATGCAAATTGAAATGTCTTTCTCAAATTAACTGCTTCGGTTTTTGCATTTACTGAGTTTGAAGAAAAAGTTCTAGGAATAATTAATTTTGTTAGGAAAATCTTCAAATTTTTCTATAAACAATTTCATGTCAGGAATTGTTTTTAAATTCCAAAGATTTTTGGAGGAATTTATTTATGACCATTTTGTGATTTATTTAGTTTTGTTTAAATGGTGAATAAATACTTCAAGATTGTTTTAAATAATAAGCAAAATTGGAGGAAATAAAATTTAATAAGATTTTAATAATATAATGTTGGACTGTTCTGAAATTATTTTGTAGTGATTTTTAATAAAAAAAAAGTAATAATACAATTTTTATATAGCAATAACTTTACTCAGTCAAGTATGAACCTTTTTTATGAATAGCCTATTGGCAGTTTTATTTTTCCTTTTACGTAGAACCTTTTCTCTTTTCGTTCGGAGAATTGTTCTAGGCGCTTTAAGGGTTTTAGATTTTGAAAGTTCTTAGCTGTTATTGAATTATGTAATAAATAAAAGAAAAAAAATAGAAAGGACAGAAAAATAAAGCAAACGTTATTATTCACATGTTACTAATTGTCTCAAAGATGTATTTTTCATTGTGTTTTAGCAAAGACTCAAATGCGGTTGACTCAATCTTTTCCCATCAATTAACATCACAGGCTTTTTATTTGTATAAAGGCAGATTGATTAGTCTTCTTATATCCTCAATAATCTCAAGGGTTATGTATCGTGAACTTTCTCTTCAATATCCCCATTGATCATCTTCTATGCTGAGTGACCTACCAGATTATTTGACAGGACAGAGCTTATGATCAAACTCCTCGAGTGCACGTTAAAAAAAAGTACTCAACACAATAAATTTTATTTGTACCACATAATCGCAATTGTTCAAACTTTTACTACCACAATTAAACAGGTGACAACTTATAGGAAATTGTCTCAAGAAGAAAACGAATCAGATTTAGCTTTGAAACAAATTTCTTTTATCAGCTAACTTTTTTCAAAATTTTATCTCTCGTTTAATCGATTGTTTGCCTTGTTTTTTCATCCACCATTATTTCAATTTTTTAATGTTTTTCACTTCCTTTATACGGCTCCTTTATCGTTTTTCAATGACAAATTAAATTATTTACACACAAGAAACCGTAAAAATAATAAAAGAATTAAATTATTTCCTTTAGGCTTGACAGGCTTCCATTGGACGTTCATTTATATTTCTTAAATAACATTTGTCTAGGGTCTCCAATCGAATTGATATTATCATTATCCTATTCATCTTTGAATTTGATTATTGCCTATACATTTTCCACCGAAAATATCAATTTTTAATTTTTTTATGATTTTTAATTAATTTGCACTTCAATTTTATATTCGACTTCGTGTGTCAAATTTTGTATTTTAATTGCTTTGCACACAATTTTGTGTCTCTACATTTATTTTAACCCTTTCGCTGCGCATTGCTTCTTGAAATTATTGAAATTCTTGAAGTATTTGTTTGACCAAATTGATTTGGAATTCTTTTATAGGTTGTTTCGTTTTGTTTAAGTAATTATATAATATAGATGAATTTAAAATTGCTAAATCAAAGCAAACTATTTTGAAACAATAATCGAATATACTCGTTTGGAGCGTATGTGGCACGGTTTTTTTTGCGATAATATACGTGCGGAGCAGCGAAAGGGTTAAATAACCCCAACTTGACAACAATATCTTTTTTGAATTTGCATTTCACTTAGACTTTTATAAAAACACTTTCAAAGAATGTGCTGAAAATTTGTGTAAAATTAAAATTTATTGATTAAAATATTTATAAAATAAAAAGTGAAATAATAGATTCTGTTAAATGATCCGGTCAATATTTTAATAAACCGTAAATGGTTTCAGAGTTATGGACAAATATTAGTAAATGAAATTATGAATTTCTATAAAATATATACATTTTTGTTTTAATTATTAGAACAAAAATATTGATTTGGATTTAATCCTTGTGCTTGAATTTAGATAATTTTCTCCGGCATCCTCATTAATAAAAATGCGATTAAAAAAATAATCTATTTTTCGTTTCAAAAATAAATTTTCTTTCATATTTCGAAAACATTTAATCAAAAATTAGTTAGAGTTAGTCTAAAATAAAACAACAGCTAACACGCAACATGAAATGAGAAAAAAAGATTTTTTGTTTGCATTTTGAAAAAAAAACAAACATATCAATTGATAATAATTTTTTTTTGTTTTAATCTCCTAACCATAAAGAGTCTATAATTTCGATATATAAAATTTAAAAGCATTATAATTATGTATTATAATCATCATTTCAATTGTTGAATAAATTTAGTTATTTTAAGTGATTTATTTCACCAATTAATCTATTTTTTTTTAATTAAAAGTTAACAAATGTTTGTTTCTCATAAGATTGCGTGTTGTCAAAAAATGCTTTACTGAAACGATTTAAATTTTACAAGGCGCAGGAAAAAAAAATTATTTTTTTTTGCCTGAGCCCAAATACTAATGCATTTTTATATGATGAATTTTAGTGACAATCAATTCGTTTTCGATATTGTCTTTATAATTGATATGAATTACACCGAAGTGGAAATCTAATGCAATCATTCAATCAAACAAAATTTATAGATTATAAACAGCAAATTAAAATGCTAATTGAAATTTACTGAATGTCGCATGCATTTTGGTTAATTAATTGAATGCAATTATTCGATTTCTTATGATTACATTAAAATTAATAAGAAGGATAAATTTCAAATATTTTAATTTGATAATTATGCTTATTTTAAACAAAATTAGAAATTAATTTAAAAAAAAAATTTTCATTTTATTTCTTTTGAAAGTGTAAATCTCTTAAATACTTTGCAGGTGTTTTCTATAACTAACAAGTTTGTATTTTAGAATATTGATTTCCATCGGAATTAAATTCTGCTAAAAAAACGATTAAAGAGAGCTTAATCATTATATATATATTTTTTTGTTTTGCCGGTAAAGAAAAACAATCAAAGATTTTCATGCCACATCTCTAGGAAATTAATTGTTTTCATGTTTTTTTAGATTATTTTCTTTTATAACAAAAAAAAATAAATTTGAAATATAAACAAATTTGAAATCAGATAAAAATCCATTTGTAGGCCATTATGAAAATTAGTTTTAATTAAAATGTGTTTTTTGTAATTTATTAATTACTTTAAATTACAATTCGATTGTGAATAGCAGTAATAAAATTGACTAGCAATATATTAAAATTTATTGATATCGCAATTTATTGACAATTGCTTCATTATTGTGGTGACCATATTTTGGGGGGGGGGGGAATAGAGAACATTGCGAAGAAAATAAAAAAAATATATAAAACAATTCATACGTTTATAACATTTATTATGAAAATATATTTATAAAATTTATTACTGCCCTCTTAAATAAAGTACGTATGGCCACCTTAATTATTACCCAAAAAACTAAATATTTTTTCATCAATTTGTTTAGGAAACTTAATTTTATTGTTATACATTATTTTGCTAGATATTTTCCGTCATTTTTTAATAATTTGTCTCTTTTATTGCCCTTTTTTGGTAATATCTTCTATTTCTTATAACAAATTTAAATATCCCTTTTCGTTTTGTGTGGTTGTTTTTCCGCTGTTTTTAGAAATTACAATAAATGAATCCTATCCATTTTCATCAACCATGATTATTTAATTATATGGTAAGAAATTGATAATTAAGGAAACTTCATTTATATTATTTTAAGGGGGCCTTAAAACATTTAGTTAAAAAAGAAAACGCTAGATATTTCTGCTCATTTAAACAATCTAAACCTACCTTTCAAGGAAATCTCGTATCTATATCCCTAAAACTAAGTGAGTACTACGACAGTGCCTTAGTCGTAGTAAATTGTGTAAATTTCCGTTTCCTTATGATTTGGTAATTAATTAAGCCAATTAGTTATATGTTGATATGTTAATATGTTGGTGAGGAGTCCAATATATCCCCCTAATGTATAGGCCCAAGAGATCAAATTCCTCGGATTAGACTGGTTTTCATCTGATTACGTCATTGATTAAAACTTTCAAGTACGATATCCTCTTTTTTCGTAATATATTTTTAAATTTCGTTTTAGATTCGTATTTAGTTGACATTTAACAACTCAGAACTGATCTAGCTCTCAAATTGGGAACTACTTGTCCTGTCAAAATATATGTGTAAATGAAATTAATAGCATATACAGCAAAACCTTGGCTGGTGTCCTCCTGATTTGCATTGGTGGCTTAAATTTATATAAAGGGGATTTCCTATTTATTTTAGTAAGTCAGATTTTTATGTAGACTTTAGAAAAAAGAAATTATTACTAAAGTTTAACTTTAAATAAATTTATTAGTTGGTTTTAAATGTTATTACTGAAATTTTAGATTATTTTATTCCTATTAATTCATAATGAAAAATAATATAAACAAAAATTTGGTTGCAATATGTTTTTATTATTAATAATAGTTTGGATCTTTTACAAATATATTGAACTCTGGTGCCAATTAATAAAAACATACATATAGGAAAAATTACTTGAATTTGCGCCGTGTTTCTCTGGCCCCAATTAAGGACGCAAATCGAGGTATTGATGTAATGTATTATATTTGCGATATTTTAACTCAGTGATTCTCAACCTTTTTTTATTGCGTCACACTTTTAACGATTTCAAAATTTTGGGGCACACAAAGAAAAAGATAAGTTTAAAAATTATTTGCTTACCTATACCTTTTGATAAAAATTTTAAATAAAATAATATGTACTAAAAAAATGACAAAACGTTTATTAAGGATAAATTACAAGTTAATAATAAGAATACTTTTAATGCGAAATTTAAGCTTGATGTTTTATGATAATTTCATTAATATTTGGTCGTGAAAATGACAATGCTACTCGCATATCGTCTTCTACATTTAACAATCTTGATCTTTTTTAGTTTTAATATTGGTTAATGTCGAAAATCCGAATTATTTTTAATTAATTTTCAGGTTTTTTTGTGATTTTTATGACATTTTATGAATTTATTTGGAATTATTTCGATATATTATATATCTAAAATTTCGCGGCACAGTGGTTGAGAATCACTGCTCTAACTAATTAAAATATTATTATTTAAAACTATCCAAAAAGAGTCCCATGTTTCACTGAGAAAGGCAAGTTCGAGGTGAATTAAGAGTTTTGAATTCCTTGAACACTTCAAAAGATTTTATTTATTTATTTGAAAATATAAACAATAACAAACTGTAAAATGAAACAATCATCTATGTAAGATGGAAATTAATGTTTAATACTTTTATATTTCCACTTCATTTATATTAAAATGTACTTTTATATTTTTAATTGTACAATCTTTGATAAGATCGTCAAAATTAATCTTACATAAAATCTGCTTCAATATCTAGTAAGGATAAAGCCTTCAGTCTCTCATGTGAAAATTTGTTATCTTGAAATACCCAGGGGATTTTACCCTTTAGTGATTATTTCAATGATATTTCACACGTGGTTTCTTTTGATTTCTTTTGTCAAATTTCCATATTTTGAAATATGATCTATAAAATGTAATAAACTAGTTAATATGCTTCAAAAAGCTTTAAATGTTATTCTGCAAGGATCCTAATATTTTGTTCTTCTAAAATCTGAGCCATAACACCCCTCATCACATGTTCCCAGTATTATTACTATTTTATTATTATGCACGTGACGTAATCTTTTTATTTATTCTAAGATTTGCGATTTTTATGACGCCTGCCTTTCCTTGGTACCTTAAGCACGTGCTTATATTTCTTAATGGTATGTATTCAAAAAACAACTACATTTTTGCGGAAAAATACAAACTCTCCTCGGATGCAACTTTCCATCTTACAAACCCTGTTGAAGATAATTTCATAAAAATTTTGTCATTACATTCATCTGTGGCCTATTTTCTGTAAACATTTCATACTATTTCACTACAACTATAAATCAAAATATTTTATATTTCCTATGCATCGCAAATTTTCAACACTGCCTCTCTATGAATTGTTCCGAAAATTTTTATTAAATCCGAAAATAAAATTTTTTCACCTATTGTCGAAACAAAATTAATTGAAATAATCATAAATTATAATTAAATCGGTTTTAAAATTTTTAATTATTTTTCAAAATTAAACTTAATTTAAACAAAAAAGTTTAAATAAATTTAATGAGAAAAATAAAGAACTTTCCCATTTAAATTATCAATATAAAACTAATTTTCATGAAATTTTAAAAATTTTCACTATAAATAGGAAATTTTCAACTGATTTAAATTTGATAAAAATCCTCAATATTTTATTTACGTTGTTAACAATGTAAGATACTCTACATCTAATTGTTTTTTAACATAAGTAACAAAATTGTTCATTTAAATTAGTTACTTAAATTGCCTGTATTTATTGAAGACTTGAACTTAATGTGAATAATATAAATAATACATATATGTAAAAGATGTGCTGAAGAACTGAAAAAAACCAATTATAATGAGTTAATAATTTATATCAAATGCATATTGTCTAGTTCCCATACACTTTCTATGATTTGATTTTATTCAATTAACAAAATAGAAGAAATGAATAAAATTAACACGCAATTAAACAAATGTTATATTTACGAATTAATTATATAAATCTCAGAAAGAGAGTAATTAAAAAAATTACTTTTCAATTTGCTGTTAAAGATGAAAATTCAACGGTTTAGCATGGTAAACAGAAACAACAGAAACAATTTTGTTTTTAATATTTATTTTGTATTATATAAATCATCATATTCAATAAAACAATTAATAAAAAATATATTATTTAGTAAAACTAGTAATTAAGAATTGTTTTTTTTTCCTAAATCGAATTACTCATAGTAATGATGAGATAATTTAAGTAAATTAAATAATTAAATGATTTCATGAGTGTTTGAGTAATGCTTTTTGTTGAATTTCTTATTTGTTTGTTTCTTTATATTGAAATTAATTTATTTGTTTTTTGATAATAATGTTTAAATGATTTGGAATATAAATTGTGAATCTTTTGTCTTTCAGGACGATTCTATTATTTACTTGTAATTAAATATTTAGTAAAATTAAAATAATGAAACAAAATGCGGTATAAGTTCATTTGGAAGCTGATGAAACCTGGACTGGGCTAGTGAACATCATTAGTAGTACTTAAGCCCGCTGTCATTTTGATTTTTGGGGTAAAACCCAGAAATCAGTATATTCAAACAATAAAGTTTTAGAAGCTGGGCGAATACTAAAGATTTTGAAATTAAAATATTATATAGTGGGGAAGGATAAATATAAAGTGAATATACATATACAGAACAAAGAGTGATGATGAACTGTGGAGAGATAATACTAGATTTTGTGATAATATATGATGAATTCATTAACAATTCTGATGTGATTTATTAACTCATTTATTTGTGTGTTAATTTTAATTTTATTTTTTTGGTTATTTTAATGTAGTAAATAATGATGGCAATTATATTGATTTTTAAACAATATTAAATATTTTATTTCTATTAAAATATACGTATATAATAAGAACATTTTCAATTTTCACCATTGATTTCTTTTCAATTTACATTGTATTTATTAAAAAACTTGATTATGAATCAGTGAAGATATAAAAAAACATCGATATCTTTACTGATTCATAGGAAAGTTTTTTAATAATCATAATACCTCCAAAAACTACGTCTTTTTTACAGCCATTGGATGTTTCAATTATCTATCCATTGAAACATTTTATGAGAGCAGCTTGGAATGATTGGCTTATAAATGGTAAAGAGGAATTTACAAAAAACGATACAGGAAAAACAAACCTATCAAGATATTGTTAATTTTACATCTTCAGCTTTAAAACAGATTTCACCAGAAATAATTGAACGGCCATTTGAGTGTTGCGGAGTTCGAGAGCTTGGCAAAGAAATATGTTTGGAAAAACTGAATAGCCGACTTCAAACTGTTCTTAAATCAGCAGATGAATCAAATATTGCTGAAATCGAAACCGAACCAAATGATACAACTTACGAGCTGGTCGGGGTTGATGAAGCTAATGAAACTGATCTAGAAACTGTTGATGAACATGTAACTGATAGTCTGAGTTCTTCCTCTGATGATGATGAATATGTCAGCGAGACTTCCAGTGAATTTGATACAGAGGAGTTATTAAAATTGGTTCAGATGAGTAATAAATAACACTTTAAAAAATAATTAATAAATTTGTATCGGACTATGTTCCTAGTTTTCTATTATTATATACAGTTGAATTAATGTATACAGTTTTTTTATTATTAATGAATAATCTTATTGTTTTTTGAATTAATAATATAGTTGTTTTGTTTCGTTAATTATATATTAATTGGTTTTATTTTAATTTTAGATAATACATACCCTGTGCAGATATATATATATATATATATATATATATATATATATATATATATATATATATATATGTGTGTGTGTGTGTTACGTTCCCAAAAGTGTACTTGGAATAAACGAAGAACTTTGAGCTGCATTTTACTCTTACAGCCCTTATTGTGCTCACTAATATTGGCCAAAGCCTTCAGACTATAATGTTCTCGGGCTCCAAACAGAGATGACGGGAAGTATCTCCAATGTATGTGGAATTACACCCATTACATTACACACATCAGTTTACATGTAATGGGTGTAATGCCACATATATTGGAGAGACTTCCCGTCATCTCTGTATTCGAGCTTGGGAACATTATAGACCGAAGGCTTTGACCCAAATTAGTGATGTAAGGAGGTAGTAAACCTCTATATAAAATTATTATGGTCAAATGGTAGAAGTGAGATCAGTTAGTAGAAATAATTATTTCTGTTAAATTTTTATATTTAAATTCTATATTAAATTATACATATTATATTAAATTATATTAAATTAAATCAATTAAATGTATGACCATTAATTACATTAATATTAAGAATTATCATGCCTCGGTGTTTAAATACGCTAGTAAACGGCACAATTTTGAAGTTGTTATAAAAATAAATGCTTGAAGAAGATTTGAATTTAATTGCGTCTAACATGGCGACCACGACCACGGATTTATTGATAAACAGACTATTACCTGAGAAATTTCACAAAGGCAAAAAAAAATTCAAAGGTTTTTTGGCGCGACAAAAACAACAATTAGGATGCAAGTAATATTAACTACAACATTACTTGACAGATCGCTAATGGAAGGTTATGAAACAGCCGAAAGAAAAACTATGGAAGAAAAACTTCGATGTGCATTTTCAAAACCGACATCATTAATGGATGATCTAAAAGAAGCTTTGAGTTATGAACAAGGATCAGATTCAGCTGAAACTTTTATAGAGAAAATTAAAAAGATGACAAAGAAATTAATAGCGCACAAATGGGATGGAAGAAGAAATAGAAAAACTGCCTGCTTACAAACTGTGTAAGAGATCGAGAAGTTAAAAAGAGATCGAGATGAAAGATTTGAAAACATCAGAAGAAATAAAAGCGACAATAAAGAAATTAGAAAAGGTAAACAAAATTATGGGTCATATTAATGTTGTGAAGACTTCACCGGTTGTTCAAAACTACAGAAGTTACAGAGATGTTGCTCAAAGAGGAATGGTAAACGGAAATAATAATTTCAAGCAGCGAAACGTCAGTAACCGACAATGGGAATGCTGGACATGCAAGAAAACTGGTCATGTTAGTCGAGAATACCAAATGAGAAAGAAAATGACGTGTTTTGCATGCGGAGTTGAAGGCCACGTACGGCGAGAATGTTCAACGATTCAAGGCCAGAGATGTCACTTACGTGGACACAAGGAGATTGACTGCTATACAAATTTGGAAAGAAGGAAATTTCAAATTAATTCAACCATGAGAAACAATTATTATTATGCCCATCGAACCACAAGCTATCAACAAAAGATCAACAATCCAGGAAGAACAATTGCAGCAATTGAAGCTAATGATGAGACGATGCCACTTGAGCATTCAGATGATGCAGAAGTCAAATATGAGGATATTCAGCACCCAAAAGTACATGCTTCGACACGGGAGGCAATGATCGGAGCAATATACTAGGTAATTTTGATATTGATGTAAATATTGGTCATAATAATTTTAATAATGTAAATAATTCTTATATATATAATAATGTAGAACCTTTATGTAATAAAATTTGTAATTTTAAAAAGTTTCCTTTAAATAATTTTAAATGTTATAGTCATTTTAATGCTGATCGATCTTTAATAAATAATAATAATAATCCTAAGAATCAAGAAGAGTATAATGAAATTAAAGAAGCAGAATATAATAATAAAATAGTAAATGAAAAAGTTTATAAATTTATTAAAAAGGTAGAAGATAAATTAGAGAGAAATGAAATTGGGTGGATTAATAAAATATCAGAGGAGCAAAATATTTTCACTAAAGATGAATGGAAACGACCGATACTGAGTTATGACAAAATGCAAGGTAGACCGAGTACAACTCTTGAAATTCAGGGCTATAGAATGGAATGCTTACTAGATACAGGAGCAAGAGTAAATGTAATGGCAGAAGCAGTTGTAGACAAATTAGTGAATGTGAAAATCATAAAAACAGATGAGATGTTAAGATGTGCAAATGATAGTAAATTAGAGACAATCGGAAAAATAAATATTGATGTTAGAATTGGTAATATGGAAAAGAAAATAACATTTATAATAGTTAAAAATATTGTTCCAGATATAATAGGCGGAGTGGAATTGCAGATAGAGTTTGGAATTGAATTAAACGGCTCCTAATTAAATGCAAACTAAATAATCCCATTTAGCACACTAAAAAATTAACATTTGCTAACTATTTTTGCAAACTAAAAAATAATTTTTGCACACTATAAAATTGATTTTTGCTAACTATTTTTTGAAAACTAAAAAAATGATTTTTGCACACTATTAAATACTTATTTGCTAACTATATTTTGCAAACTAAAAAAATGATTTTTGCACACTATAAAATCGATATTTGCTAACTATGTTCTGCATACTAAAAAATAAATATTTGCACACTATTTTCAAAAATATTTATACATTATAAAATAAAAATTTCAGATATATTTCAATGAATAAAAAAGCATAGAGATTACAATTTATTGTGAATGCTTAAATACAACAATTTATAGACATTTAAAAAATGGTTTAACAAAATGTTTTGTATGATGGCTGCATTTTATTTGGACTAGATATAATAAATTTTTAGTTCTACTGCAACAGCAATGCTTTTCTTGCTTTTGCAGGGCGACCTCTCTTTCTTTTGGTTCCAATTGGAACATTTTTCGCTTCGGTTGGAGGGGCTACAATCTTTAGTCGAATAGCTAATCCAACAATGTGTTTGCAAAGCATTTTTTTAAAAAAAGAAGGGCAGTTACAGTCTCAGTTAATCCAGTCATTTTGATCTTTTGGTAAAATAGTAGTCCATGAAAGAAATGCATTAATTTTAAACTCATCAAACGTTTCCCAGTTGTCAATTCCATCATAGGTTTCTGTCAAATCTTTTGCAGCAATTTTGTAAACAACACCACTCTCTATTGATTCTGGAGAAATGGTTTTCTTCAACTTTGCCCACTGGTATGAGCTAGTCCAAAGTTCCAAGTCAATTTCTGGTTCGGTTTTGATGACTTTAATTCCAGATTCGTAATTGTTGGACCACCTTTCAATCCAATCAACCAATCCAACAGTAAATCTTGATAGTGAGACTCGCTCTCTCATAGAATCTTCATCTTTCATGACTCGGTTGTATGCCTCAAGGGCATTGTTTGTGCTAGGTGTTAGTTTTTTGGCACCTTCAAACCAATTTTTATTTGATTTCAGCCATTCAGCTGTGAAGTATTCGACAAACTCCTTGTTTGCCTTCCACTTTTTCAAGAATAAAATTGATGCTTTTTCAAAAGCTTCTCTGGATTGACTGAGTTGCAAAGAATCAATGTCAGACAAAATTTCCTGTCTTGCATCTTTTGGAATCAAAGAATCCACTTTTTTCTGAACATTTTTTTTCATATGAGCCCAGCACATAATCACCAATACGTCTTTGCCAAACACTGCTATGAAAGAGTTTTGGATGCTTTTTGATGCATCAGAAATTAATGTGCTTGGATTGAAGGGAGCATTGAAGATTTTAGGAACTTCATTCTTCAATGCAGTAAACAAAAATTTGAAGTCCTCAGTTTTTTCATCGGTGCATACTCCAATACCAAAACAATGAAACTGGCGATTGCGATCTGTTGTACCAATAACAAGAACAGGGAAGCCTTGCCATACAAGTTTGTATGTAGCATCTGCATGAATGTTGTCAGCGTTTAAAGCCATTTTCAACATTGTTTTGGATGAAATGAAGTACCGAAAATATCCAGTGTCCTCATATTTAATTTCATATGCAACAACAAATGCTTTGTTATCTGCTTCTGAAACAGCTGAATGAATTTGCAACCACTGATTTAATTCTCCAAGGCTAATGATGTTGGCACCATATTTGGACTTTCTCAAGGATGCCAGATGATTATTCAGTTGTGTTTGACTCGGAAGGGGTAATTTTTCGTTAGACAAATGTTCTAACATTGCTTTTGGTTTCAATTTTAAAGCAAACAATTTGTCAATTTCAGCTTTGACGGTATCTGTCATTGTTGTTCTTGTTTTGATGTTGTCACAATCATGTGCATGTCCTGATCTGTATAGAACAACATCACTAGTGCTGGACTCGTACCACAAGTAAACTGAGGCTGAACATTGTTCTCCACGAAATTTAACACGATTACAGCGGAAAAACTTCTTTTTCCCCTATTCAGTTTTCAGACCACACTTTTTCGTTTTTTACAAAATCCTCAG
This sequence comes from Schmidtea polychroa, assembly GCA_959609185.1. NCBI lineage: Eukaryota > Metazoa > Platyhelminthes > Tricladida > Dugesiidae > Schmidtea > Schmidtea polychroa. The sequence goes on along the minus strand of CAUHTR010007274.1, from coordinate 47,093 downwards.
CTTCATTTGAACTTGCAAATGCATTTGCTCTTTTCCAGTCTTTGCAAATTTTTTTCCTTCGAGTTTCAAGTTTTAAAACGTGTTCTTCATCTTCATTTCCTGAAGAACAGTATTCTGGAACAAAGTCAAACTCTGAATTTTTTTTAAATTCCACCATTGCTATAACGACAAAGAAGTATTTATTATGAATAAAACAAACATAGTTAGAAAATAATTTATTTATAGTTAGCATTACTATTTATAGTTAGCAATTATTTATTATAGTTAGCTTTTATTTATTATAGTTTGCATTTATTATTTATAGTTATTTATAGTTAGCATTTATTATTTATAGTTAGCATTTATTATTTATAGTTAGCATTTATAGTGTGCAAATACATTAAAATAGTGTGCATTTAAATTGTAGCGGAATTAAACTACATCAAGCAAAATGAATTAGGATATAATGAATTTGTGTGTGAAATAGAAGCTAGATTTGGGGAAAAGATTACAGATAACGAGAGATGTCAAAAAGCAATAGAAATTCTAAGATTAAACGAAAATAAAAGACTGTTAGAGATTGTTAAAAACAATAAAAGTGTTTTATGGCTAATAACTGGGATATCGGATGTACTGATTTAATTGCAAATAAAATCATCACAAAAGAAGGGCCAATTATGATAAAACCCAGAAGACAACCAATCAATTTAGAGAAGAAAATAAATGCTGTTATAAAAAATTTAGAAAATAATGATATCATAAGGAGATGTAATTCACCTTGGAATACGCCGTTAGTATGCGTGTGGAAAAAGGGCAAAAAAGATATCAGACTTTGTTTAGATTTTAGACAGCTTAATAAAATTACTGAAAGACAAGCTTTTCCTATGCCGAATGTAGAAGAAATTCTAGATACATTACATGGATCTAAGTACTTTAGTTCTATAGACCTTGGGAACGCTTATTATCAAGGGAAATTGGACATAAAATCGCAAGAAAAGACAGCATTTTCTACTAAAGAAGGGCAATTTTGTTTTAATAGAATTATTTTTGGCATTGTGGCGGCACCGGGTACATTCCAAGAAATAATGACAAAAATATTGAAAGATCTATAGAAAGAAGGAGTTATGGTGTATTTAGACTATATTTTAATTTTTACAAGAACAATTGAAGAACATTACAATGTGTTTGGAAAAGTTCTAGAGAAAATACGGGAAGCTAAATTGAGAATCAACCCAGAAAAATGTCAGTTATTAAAGAGCGAAGTAAATTTTTTAGGGCACATTATTAACAGTCAGGGGATTCGGACAGATCAAAGTAAAATTGAGGCTATTAAATCATTTTTAGAGGCCTAAGTGTATAAAGAATTTGAGAAGCTTTTTAGGTATATGTAACTATTATTGGATATTTATTAAGGAATATGCAACAAAATCAAGATCTGGACTGAGGAATGTGAGAAAGCTTTCGAAGAAATGAAAATGGCGTTGACTACAGCGCCAATTCTCGTATTTCCAGATTTCAAGAAAGAATTCATATTAGATACAGACGCAAGCTTTAATACAATTGGAGCTGTATTATCACAAAGAGATGAAATGGGGCATGAACACGTTATTGCATATGGATCCCATGCAATGAGTAGCCATGAAAGAGGATATTGTATAACACGAAAAGAGCTTTTGGCTATATATTATTTCTGTCACCATTTCAACCATTATTTATACGGTAAACGGTTTGTTTTGCGCACTGATCATAAAGCAATAACTTTTATGTTAACGACAAAGAAGCCTATAACAGCACAGTTCCAAACGTCGATAAATTACTTGAGCAGTTTAGACATAAAAATGGAGTTCAGAAAAGGTACGCGCATACGAATGCAGATATGCTGTCTAGAAATACATGCGGCAAATGTGTACAATGTTTGATGGACCATGATAACCCCAAATCAGGGCGATTAAAAACTAGATTGTTAACATTGATGACCGAAAATAATGGAAATGAATGTCAAAGAGATAATACAGAAATACAAGAAATAAAAGATTAAATAAATGAAAGGAAAAATAATAAATATATATTAAAAGGAAATATTATCTATACCAATCAAAACAAAATATGGATACCAGTAACAAAAAGACGAGAAATGATTAAGGAAACACATTTATTATTATGCCACGCAGGAGTAGAAAAAGTTATGAAATATATTAGGAACAATTTTGATATGGAAGATTTTCTAAATGAAGTAAAAGAGAATATTTCAATATGTGACGCATATCAGAAAAACAAAGTTTTAACTACAAGGTCAAAAGAAAAAACCCAAGTAATTCAAGCTTCAGAACCTATGGAGAAAATATACATGGATATTTGCGGTCCATTAAGAGAAACCTTCAGAGGAGAAAAATATATTTGTGCAATAATCGATAACAGTAAATACATATCTCTAACTCCTATTAGAAAGCAAGATGAAAATACAATAAAGGCAGTTTTGTTAAATAATTGGATATTGAAATTTGGAGCCCCTAAGGAACTACATGTTGATTGTGGAAAGAATTTCGAAGCAAATAGTATTAAAGAACTAGCAAAGGCAGCAGGAATTGAGTTGATATTTTCGAGTCCGTATCATCATAATACTAATGATGTAATTGAAAGACAATTTCGTACTATAAGAGACTATATTAACGCGTCACTCAAAGGAGTTAAAAAAGCTGGGCAGAATTAATACCTGATATAGAATACGTTTTAAATGCGACAGCTCAAAAAACTACTGGAGTGAGTCCAACAGAAATTATATTTGGAAGAAAGATTAATAGATCGCAATGGCATAGTAATAATGAAGTGGATAGAAATGAAATCATGCGGAAATTAGAGGCTAAAAGACAGCAAGCGAAAGAAATTGGCACAACTAGGAACTTAGAAGTCGGGGACATAGTTGGTGAAACAAGAAATTAGAAACAAATATCACGAGAGATATGAAGGACCATACACAGTAATTAAACGAAATCATGAAAGAAGTTACTTATTAACAGACGAAAACGGGAGAAAAATAGCGAGGAATATAGAAAGGTTAAAGCATTTTAAAGAAGGGGGATGTAAGGAGTTAGTAAACCTCTATATAAAATTATTATGGTCAAATGGTAGAAGTGAGATCAGTTAGTAGAAATAATTATTTCTGTTAAATTTTTATATTTAAATTCTATATTAAATTATATCATATTATATTAAATTATATTAAATTAAATCAATTAAATGTATGATCAGTAATTACATTAATATTAATAATTATCACGCCTCGGTGTTTGTGCGCACTTTTCATGGAACCATATAATATTACTATTAACCTATCTAATAAATATTCTCCCATTTATAAATTTCTTTTATGTATTTATTTAATTTCTACACAATAAAATACTTAGAAAAGAATATATTGACTAAAGATGATAAACATAACATAATCACTAATTACACATGAGATGTCGATCATAGCATATAGACAATTGAATAATGATAGTTATTGTTCATGTCGAGCACAATTAAATAATTAAAATAACACTGATAACAATAAACTGTTTATCACAAAATTTTGACTATTATTTAAAACATTGTCCAATTTACCCCTTTTCCTGTGCGAATTAAAATAAGTCAATAATTTACCTGTTAGTTCTTTGTATTTCTGCCACGTGTTTTTTCATGTTTTCATATAAACAATAAATATTTTTACTGCAAAATATGTCGGATAATCGGAATATAAATAAAAAACGAAAACTGACAGCAGTTGAATTAGCAGCTGTTGAACATAATGCTTCCAGTTCTGATGACGGTACGAGTGTGCTGACTGTGATGTTGTTTTGTGTGCAGCACCTTGCTTTCAAATCTATCACACTATTCGAAAAATCTGATGTCGAACTGATATAAAATTGAATATTGACTAAATTTTGATGTTCAAAACACTTATTTCTTGCCTTTTTATGTTACTTACATAGTTTCAAAATTGTGGTTTTGTTAAAAAATAAACAAAATTAAAATTTTTCATTTTGTTGGTTTTATTCAAAAAATAACTAGACATTATGCAAACATTTTGAAAAAAAATTCCACATTAAAGACAACATTAATTACTGTTGTCTTGGATTAGGATTTGGATTGGATTGATCATTTTCTGTTCTCCGCATAAATAGTAATTCTGTATTTATTCGGCTTTGCCCTGTAGTACACCTAACTGCGAAAGTTAACATTGTCTATAATATACGTTGGTGTGCACACCACCTGAGGTGAGACACCAATTATATGACAATGTTAACTTAATTTCATTTTTTCAATTTTTCAAAAATCGTTTTAAGGTAAGTTTTTGAATTGAAGTAATTTTTAGGACTCGAATTTTGATTTTATATAATTATGAGATCATTATTCAAGTTCTTAAATATTACTATTAGTCGTCATTTATAATATAATATATTAATAATTAAATTTCAGGTGTTTTTTAGGAATTTTATGATATTTTATGCATTTATCTGGAATTATTTCGCTAAAATGTAAGTTAGATATTTTTATATTTATAAATAAATAAAGTAATCACCAAACACATTTATTTTTTTAAGACATGTCTTCTAAAGTTGCATAAAAATTGGCTTCGACAAAATCCAACAAATTATTTCCCTGTTCTTCTGAAATAATTTGTTTTCTGCCACTTCTTTTTCCTTTTGTAATTTCGGCATATTTCTTATATTTGTAAATTATTGAAATAATTGAATTTTTGGGGATTCCGAGTAATCTTCCAAATTCTTTATAATTGTCCCCATTCTCAAATGCATTAATAAGCCGAATTTTGTCATTTCCTGTAATTCTTTGAAAATATTAATTTGTTAAAATAATTTATTAAAATTTACGATTTGCGATTTTTTTTCTGCAAATTCGAAGTTGTCGAAGGACCTTCTTCAATATTTGAAATGGCACCTTCACACAAAGAAATATCTGTTATACTGTAAAATATTTTAATATTTTATATTTTAATGAATAAATCTTACATTGTCAAATCTTCAACTTCGCAAAAAGGCACTGTGTCCTGTGAAATATCTGTAAATCTAAAGAAAGTTAATATTCTAAATTATTTTATAATTAAATCTTACGATGTATTTTCTTCTTTTTCCCTAAAGCTCAAGGTAGAGCAGTCGGAATCTGATTCAAAAGTTTTTTTGTACATAACTTTTTAAATAATTTGAAAATATTGATATGTTAATTATATGTTAATCAATGTTAATTTCGCAAAAAAAAACACTTTATTAATTTTGTATGTATTTTTCATTATGTGTGCTGTGTTTGCATGCTTAATTATTTTCTCTCACTTTTTAGATTCCTATAATAAATATGTTAAATTTCGCAGCATTAAATTTTTACACACAGGTAAGTTTGTGTGTTCCTATAATATAAATTTATTGATTTTTTTTAGATTATAAATAATGTTAACTTTCGCAGTTAGACAAGGTTAATGTGTTCACAGGATTAACCCTTGTCATCCAATAGAAAAATCATGAGCTTTCTATTTGGCTTACATACAAACTAATTCTATGGGTCATGTAATTCCATGAAACCCTGTGTGTATTAGCTAACCAATAACTTTAATTTTGACTTTTAGCCTCGAGAGATTTCGATTTACAATTATTTTGTCAATTTAATATTAAACTTTCTTGACCTATAAGATTTTATTTCATTTTATTTACGTATTTTCTTAGATTTTTCTGTTTAATAATGTTATTTGATGTATTATAAGAACTTTTTTTCCAATTTCATCACTGATTTTTTTTCCATTGAATTAGTGGGTTACAGGCAATCAAACATTTTACCCTTTCTTGTTGTTACCAGCGTAACCAAGAATACAAACAATTGTTTCCTCCGCTTGATACTCGTTGAGCGATCAACATTGGTACTGTATCAAGAGGGTGAGTGCTGCAAAAAGTGGCGCACTATTTGCACTATAATTGTCGGGCACTCGCTGGGTTCACGAACTATTGATAGAAGATATGTGTCCCATTTGCTTCGGTCCCTTAATTCAATGGTTTTTTCAAGTTCTCTAACTCTTCCACTCTACCTCATCAAGCTAACATGTAACGTACTTGTAGAAAATTACAACAATTTTATTGACACTCTAATTATATCATCACATTATTGTTCTTGAGTTGGGTTGGGTTGTGACAATCCTTGACAATCCTGTTCGGCCATCCGGAGTCACTTCAATCGCTCTCTACCATTCCGGCCCGGCCTAACCTCTTGCGCTTAGATTTGCCTGGCTCAGTTGCACGGATTTCTGCCAGCTCTGTGGACATTGGACGAACTGCTGCAGCGACATGCTCGACGATGGTTTCTGATTTAGCTGCGTCTCCATTGCGCAGATTTGTATTTTCAGCGCTTGAATTTCTGTTTTGTCTTGCGCACTTTGAAGCTGTAAGAGCTCGATTTGTCGCAGACGTTTCTTAATGTCCTCGGGGCTAAACCAGGTGCGTTCCATCTCTCTGCACCGCCCCTTGAGCTTTGCGATGCTTGCCTGGAGACTCTCAACTTGTTGCTGGGCTTGTTCCCGGTCCTTTCGAAAAAATTAGAGAACTGTGATTAGTTTGAGTCTGGAGCTTTCCTCCGTTTATTGATTCTTAGTGTGGTGTAAAGATGTGATTTTTAATGCTTATTTTACTGTGTGAATTATTCGTGAAACAAATAGTCATTTACTGAAAGTTGCTTGTTTTCCTGGCCGCACTGTGCTCACTACGACAAGCCCTAGTGTTATGTGAGTAGGTAATATACTACCGAGATATAAATACTACCATAACGAATTCCGAGAACTCCGCCGTACCAGAGGATATTTATCGACGAACCCAGCGGCTTATACCACCGAGTCAGTACGACCAACGACGACCCTAATTCATATAAATATAGATAGTTGCATGCCAGGCAGTGACCTGCGATCATTGGGGTTGTGTACCCATCAATGACAAAATTGCGATAAAGTTTAATGCAAGACTGGTTAAAATAGACGATAAATTCCGAATCGTAGCGATTTTAATCACTCTTGCATCATAAAATCAGAGAAATAAAAATTTCATTGTTAAAAAATTATAATTGATAAGATTATATCATGATCAAAATACAACTAATATAAAATAACAATCGAGTAATTCCTTAGTACTTAAGTTTGAAATCAGTGTTACAAAATTTTTTGCATAAAAGAGTGACTTGTGACGAGAATGTGGCAGTATATATACCTATTTTATGTGTTCGAGTACGTGTGTGTGCATTGATGCAGTAAAACAAACTCGAATTCTTTTTAATTCTAGAACATTCTATTTTTGATTTTTAACGATTTTAATGGCAATTTTTGTGCCAAAATTTTTGTTTTTATTTTTAAAATATTATTTTTGAATTATTTTTTGTTAATTTTGCCTCCATGGTGGATTCGGGCATTTCCAGAACATTCCATATCTAATTTATTTTTATTTTAGAATCGTTTTTTGTGGATTCTTTTTTAGGACTTTTATTTTTAAAACTAAATTATTTATTTTCGATAACTTTTATTGTATTGAATGGCATCCATGATGGATTCCGCAATTTTTATGGATTGTTCTGGATTTTGTCTAGAATTTTAGATTTCCTACAGTTTTTTTACTTCGTTCGAGTTCATTTTTGTACTTTTGTGTTTTATTTTTATGTTTGAGTCAATTTTCATGTGATACTTTTTGCATTTGTTTCGTTTTATTTCTTAATTTAGATGTCTTTATTTTCTGTTATTTTTTACTCATTATTATCGTTGTTTATTAGTGTTGTATATAGTTTATTTGAATAAACTTAATGCTAGGTGTGTGTGTTATGTACCACCACATTTCGTCACATTTGCAAGATTTTGGGTTTAGAATTAAGTTCTAGCCAAAAAGAATTTATTAAAAAGAGCTTGAAGACCTTAAATCAGTAATATATCGATTTTTTTGATATATTACTGATTTTTAGTCTTCGTGCTCTTTTTAATAAATTATTTGATGTATTTTTTAATGATTTTTAAGTCAATTTCGATCGGTACCTGTTCATGTTTATTTGCCTCAGTCAAATAAAATAGAAGATCATCTAGTTTTAGGTAAATATTATTGGTTTATAGTGTTATAATTTTCTTGCAATCTTTTTTAGATATGTAACAAATGGCTGTATTTGGGAACATGAACATTCTGTTACAGTTCATGAATCCTGGTTTGTCAAAGCATTAACCTTTCTGGTGGCGGAACTCGTCTGTTTCAGAAGATCAATCGATTGAATCAGATTACTAGTGTTACTTAGAAGCTAGTACACAGTGGTCAAATCAAAGCTATGTGGTCGCAATGGGAATTTATTGAATATTGTAAGCCATGGGTTGATGATACATAAATGATAAATAGCAGAATAAATAAATAAATTACCTGGGGAAGATCGTCATGACAAACGGGACGATCTATGGGAACTCAGAAAAGAAAACGAAAGTAAAAAGAAATTTAAAATGAGAAAGATAAATCAAATAAAAAAAACAAACAAGAAATAAAAACAAAAGTCATTGTTAATTAAGAAGTACAAATAAAGGTGGAATTTCAAATTCCAGAAAAAGAAAATATGGGAAAAAGCCGTATCTTGACAGCCTGTCAAAGATAGCGGAATTGCCGAGAGAAGGCGGCTTAACGAAAAAGGGAAAAGGAAAAAATATCTCGACATCTGTCACAGATAAGGCTGACGAGCGGGGAAGACAGAGGAAAATGAAAATGGGAAAACAAAATCTGTCCCCAGTGCCAGAAATAAAACAAACTATATAAAGAGAAATTGGTGGACACAAATTCAGACAAATTTGGGAGATAAAATTATTGAAAAAAAATTAGACAACGTCGGACGAAACGTTATTAGAGAAACGATTTGTGAAATTTAAGGGTATAGAAAACAATTGTGAAAAATAATTGTTGGAGAAGATTTGAAGAAAAGAATTTGTTGAAAGATTAAACGAAAAGAAGTTACTTGAGTATTTGAATAAATTGGTGAAGGTCAGAGAAAACAACCGCTCAAAGTCCCAGTTGGTAAACCAATCAGTAATTTGTGATCTTTTAATCCAGTATTATACGCAAGTGATATTCCTCAATGAATGTTGAAATAAGCATTGTATAGTCACCAAACATAGTGTTGAATTTATTGTCAGTGTAAAGTGAAAGTTTATTTGTGATTATCAATAAAGATTTCTGTTGTCAAGTGTTATTTGTGAATCAATCAAAGACACGCTTGGAGTCATAGTAAAACATTTAACTTTATCACCAACCCAATAACCCAACATTACTATAAACCCATAGCACAAAACCCATATCAAGGTGGATCAGTAGACACTAGTTTTCGTTTAGGAGCCCTTTTTCTGTTAGTCCCAATCTACGTCACATAGTCCAAACCTGGTTATAACGACAAGTGACCCTAAGGAATTAAAATATTTGGATACTATACTCATCTTTTGTTTCCTATACCCAGATGCAGTTTAAAATTTATGTTATTTACACAACCAAGATACATAAGTAAATCAGCAACCATAATTTATCAGAAATTATCATATTACCTAAAAGTCAAATTCAATTTCTAGTATTCATTTACTAATTAATATGAGTTAATTAATATATTAATATAAGCATACATTATAATTAATTTAAATAAAATTTGTAAAATTGATTTAATTAATTAGTTTTATCAGAGCATAATCATTACTTCTCCTGAGAGATTATCACAATTTAATTATTTTTTATATTATTGACTTGTGATAACTTTGTTTTAATAATATTGGTATTTTATAATGAAAACTTGTCCCTTTAAGAATTGCAATTCATTAGGTCATGTAAATGGAACATTAGATTGCCATTTAACTACATCTGCTTGTCCAAACTATTATAATACCAGTCATTCAGAATGGAATGAAATGGTATATAGAGAAGAAGGGAAGCGTAAGCATAGTGATAAAAATGCTTCATCATGTAATATATTGTCTCATGAGCCCAAACTTACTGGCATTACATCATATAATTCACTCTATCAATATCGCAGAGCTCAGCAATGTGTTATATCTGATTCAGTATGCAATTAGTAATAATATAATTTACTTTCTACTTTTTAAGGCTCAAGAAGTGTTACAACATTTCGATATCATTTCAAGACTCAAATCGACTGAATCACTTAATGATTATTTAAAACCAACAATTTCTAACATTAAATACAGAATTAAGAAAATTGTTTTCAGAGAATGCGAAATTGAAACCTGGTATCAAAGTGATTATCCTGAAAATATATCTTGTTTTCCAAAAATTTACATTTGTGAATTTTGCCTGAGATATTTTAAATATAATGTTTCTTATGAAAGACATTTAGTAAAAAGAAAAAATTATTATTAATAATTTATATTTTAAATCCAGACTATTTGCACATTTCGATATCCTCCTGGCGATGAAATATATAGATATAAGAATAATTCCTTTTTCGAAATAGATGGATATTTGCATAAAGTATGTATTTTTTAACATTTGAATTTAAATAATTAATATTATAGGAGTATAGCAGGCGTTTATGTTTGCTAGCCAAACTTTTCTTGAAGCAAAAAACTGTCAGTGAAGTTGATCGAGTTGTGGATTTTGATTTCTATGTTTTAACTGAAAACGATAAAGACGGGTGCCATTTTATAGGCTACTTTTCCAAGGTTTTATTTTCATTACAGTTATCCGTTGGAAATTAAATTTTTAGTTGAAAATGGAGAAACAAAAGTTAAATAGAAATAAAGCTCTAGAAAATCGAGTTATAATGTTTTATAATTTATCTTGTATTTTTGTAATGCCGCCTATGATGAGAAAGGGATATGGTAAAATGCTGATTGATTTTAGTAAGTTATTTACGATTTCTTAAATAGAATTAATTTCCTAAGGTTATGAACTTAGCGCCAAAGACTCGATTATGGCATCACCCGAAAGACCGTTGTCAGATTTGGGTTTATTGACATATAGAAATTATTGGAAAAATGTTATTTTAGATTATCTTAGTGAATATGAAAAAGATTCAATTTCAATTCGAAGTAAATTTGTTAATGAACTAAATATAATCCGACAGATATGAGTAATGTAACTAGGTTGCATCCTTCTGATATTGTCACTACTTTGCTTTGGTTAGGAATGATTAAGTACAACAAAAATGAATTCATAATTTTACTGAAAAGAGTAAGATGAATTATAAAAAACATTTATTTTTTTGGTTTTAGGATGTTATAAATCAACATTTAAAAGCTCAAGCTAAAGCTAAAAATAAACGGAAAATATATTCAGAACATTTAGATTACAACCCACAGGTTAATGAAGATATTTTGAATTGAAATTATATATAATTGGATTCTTCGACTTCCATTTCTACGTCAAAATACTTTTTCCCTGGTGACATTTTCTGAATGAATTCACTGAAAATGTAAAATGTTGTAAATTATATATATTTTAATTTTAATTTACTCAGTTTCTTCATCATCTCCATAATCTGAATAAAATGAGATTGGCTTCCATAAAACTACAGCATTTGATAGTTCAGGCTTTAATCTATAAATTATGTTGCACTTAATGATCAAAATTTATTTGTATGTTACATGCTTGTTAGTATTGACTTTGGTAATATTTCTCCAATAAGTAATGGGTTTCGATTGAATGAAAATTCATGTAATCTAATGTTTTCAGTAAACACACAAGCATAAAATATATTACTCTATTTTATCCTCTTTATCATTTTTTATTTCTTCGATCACGACTCCTGAAATTTTTGGTTTTTGAGGGAAAGGGACTAGTTTCGGCTTTTTATTGCTATAGAGGCTTAAATTTATCATGTAATTAGCCATAACTTGATCTGATATAAAAATTTTCTTATAAATAGAGTTTTCATAATCCAAACTCCTAAATTAAATTTAATTGTTTCTTAAAATAAATTATTCTTAAAACTTTACCGTGATCTTTTCATTTTCTTTCAAATAATATCAATAAAATTAATGTATTATAACAAAATTTTTCAGAATTGAAGATTGAAAATATTACTCGGTATTAAATCAAAATTTAAGCTGAACTTCAAATAATTTTTCTATATTAAAAAATTCTGTTCTCGAAATAAAAATTTTATTTAATTATTTATTCTAAACTTTATCATTTTCTAAGTATTTTGTGTTGGAGAAAAACCTGGAGAAAAAACTTGATTGTTTATTGAATCGCTACTGCATGCAAGAGTACCGCGTGAAATTTAGTTATTATAAGTATGTAAATATCCGGACACTGCACCCTAGTTCATTTGGACCTGAATAAAATTTTTGCCTAAAATACCCCCTTAACATTGACATAAACCCCATCCGGATTTTGCACTTTATTGCTCCAAATTAACATAGGGGTGAAAGGATATAGGGTACGGTATCCGGATATCTAGCTATTATTATATAAACACAAAGTCAAACCCCTAGAAAGCAGAGGATACATAACAATTTTAGGATCATTAAATACATATTCTGACGCTTAAAGGTTTCCTTAATTACGGAGTCAAAGGTAAATGATAACTGCTTTACCTATTTCCCTCAAAATTATAATGGTTGTTGTTCCTATATGTTGTTCCTATTGTTGTTCCTATATTAGACTTTAAAATAAAATTTGTAAATTTTCTTTTTCTAACCCCCCCCCTAAGTTACCTAATAGCTGAAAACAATACTTATAATAATAATCTAAAATTATATATATAAATATATAGCCAACTTAGAATGAACATCTCACAAATTTCATAAATAACTCACCCTCAAGTTGTATACTAGCTAAACTAATAACAGTAGTATCGATTTAGACTATATGTGGATATATTAAATTTGAAAATTTACAATTTTTATAAAGCCCCCCCCCTCAAGTGGTAGGACGGTCGACAGCAATGTTAATAACACTAATATGCCAGTAGTGGGGATATATCCCTAACGAACACAAGCACCCTGACAGTTTTCATGTTTTATAGCTATTTGCCCCTAAAAACGCACAAAAAAACACTAAAAACCCTTAAAAACGCACATTTTTTATTTTCCTCATTTCACAAGATTTAAAAACATATGCGTTTAAGCCCACAAAACCGGAAAAAATACTGATAAAACTATGAAAAACGTTTGTCGGCTTGCGGTCGTTAGGGATATAAACACACTACTTGAGGATGTCAACTAGCAAGTTTTTTTATAATTTTTATTTATAATTTTATAAATCTTAATCTTGAAGAATAAAAAATTTTATGAAATAGTAAAACTGCTCTGAGAGGACAGTGGTATTTTTTTTTTCACTGTCCTCTCAACAGTTTTTTTTGATCCGGATCATTTTTTTTTTATTTCAACCTCTTTCGTTTATCGAATCTCTTCCAATATACAAGCTGGCCAGACTCATACATCAGAATCAATTCGATAATAGCAGCACACCTTATTATTCGCTTCTCGCTCACGAAGTCGATTTCATCGGCGTTTTAAGTGTGCTGCTCGAAAGTACAAATGAATTCGAAAGCGAATCCGAAAGAGGTCCGAAAACAACCAAGAAATAAATGTGCACATTATAGAATCGATCCGGGGGTGTTCGAAAGACTGGTGGCGATAATTACCGGTTCGCCACCACACCCGTTTCAATATTTTTTTTTTCATATTTATGTTTAAAAAATTAATTAATTAATAAAATATATAAAATAAAATAAAATAAAAATAAATAAAATAAAATATAAATTTAAGATACCCACACCATTTTCAATATTATTTTCAAATTTTTAATATTATTTTATGTTGAAAAAAAACTAACCTGAGATGTGATTTGAACCACTAGCATTTGAACCACTGTGCCAGTCTAGACCACTGCGCTATTAGACTTTGGATTTTTGTCATTTTTTAAATTTTTAATTAATAAAAATATAAAATAAAATAAAATAAATAAAATAAAATATACAAGTACTTTATAAATATAAGATACCCACACTATTTTCAATATTATTTTCAAATTTTTAATATTATTTTATGTTGAAAAAAAACTAACCTCAGATGTGATTTGAACCACTGTGCCAGTCTAGCCCACTGCGCTATCAGGTTTCAAATTTTTGTCATTTTTACAACTATAAATAATCGATTCAAGTTCTTTAACTCTTTCCCGTAATTGTTTCATTTTCTTTAACCTTATCTCAGCAACTTCTACAGCTTTCATGTAAAAATGTCGATACTTTTCATTCTCTACCATCAACTCTTTGATATATTCTAATGGTTCTTCTTCTCTTCTTTTCATTCTCTTATGTTCAACTTCATTCAATTCATTTCTCATTCTTTCAATTAAGTCAGTCATTTTATAAATATTTTTTTATTGGATATATTAATTTTAATATATAAAAATGAATAATATAAATCTCAAAATTCAAGAAAAAAATAAATTAAATCTTGATTATAATAAAGAATTTACTCATGAAATTAAAAAAATGATATTTTAAAAATCTCGCCAACTTCAGGATCTATTGCAAACTTAAATCGTAGGGGTGATATAGTTTTTCAATCTCTTCAAACATCAAACCCAATAGATATTTGTAATGCCAAATTATATTATAAAATTGAATTAGAAATTGAAGCAAACAAAGATATAACCCTAGAAAACAATTTCTTTCCAAATTTATTCTCCAACATGAGATTAAAACTAGGATCATCAGAAATTGAACTGTTTTACATCCAGGAGTATATTCTACAATGTTAAATTTTATTTGACTGGTTGTGATTATAAAAATGAATATGGTGAATTAACAGGTTGGGATTCCTGGTGTTAATAAAGGGGATTTAGATAAAGATGGTTTAGATATAAATTATGCTTACTATAAAAGAGCTGAACTTTATAAGTTGAAAAAATTTGAAGGTTATTTTGAATTAAAACACTTGTTCGGATTCCTTCAAAACTATAACCGGGTGCTCCATAATGTTTTTATAGAAGTCTTCTGTAATAGACTAGAAGGTGATAAAAGATTGTTCTATGGAGCTGCAGATACAAAAGCTAAATTAAAATTATCAACACTTGAATTGCATATACCTGAATGGACATTAAATCCACATTCTGAAATCAAACTCCTTGAAAGATTAAATTCCAACAAATCTATAAATGTAAATTATTTAAATAGAATCTGTAGTGAATTCAGTATGACAGAAGGCTCAACTTATTCTATAAAGGTAGCAAATTTAGCATACCGACCAAGATATATCTTGATTGGATTCAAAGAAGTAGATTCATCTTTCCAAAAAAATAACAATCTATTTATTCAAAAGATTGGAAATGATAATTTAAAAACAATCCAAATTCAATTAAATAGTTCTTATTATCCAATAAATAGAATGGAATTTAATATTGAAAATAATGAAAACATATTCCCATATCTAAATTATATTGAAACATGTTATGATTTCAAAGTTGAACCGCAATTAAGTTTAGAAGATTTCAAAAATTTATATTCTATATTTTGTATAAATGTTTCAGACCAAGATGATCGCCTAGCCATAAATAATGTTGATGTTACACTTCATGTAACAAAGGATTCTAATTTTAAAGCAAAAGTATATACATTAATATTAGAAGAAAAGAAAATAGAAATGAAATTATATGGTGGAAAGATTTCAATTATTGAAAATGTTAAGGGAGATTCTTCATAAGTAGATTCCCCCATAAAAAAACTTTTAAAATGAGTAAATATTGAACATGTGAAAGTTGTAATTGTCAAGTTACAAGACATCACAAAGCAAGTCATCTTAAAACTAAAAAACATACGAGAGTTGATATTACAGGAGGCGACCTACAATCTTCAAAAACAACATCTACAATATTAAAACCTTTTACTACAGAAAAATATCCAGGTGAAAGACATTTATTCCGTCACAATTATACTGGACCAGGAACAAGATTAGATATTAGATTAGATGAAAATAATAATCCTAAACAAGGAGAAGAACCAATAAATAGAATCGACCAAGCAGCTTTAAAACATGATATTGCTTACAATTCAACAAATCTTAGAGATAGACATGTTGCTGATGTGAATTTAATACATGATTTAAATAATATACAAAACCCATCAACCCAAGAAAAGATTCAAAGAGCTCTAGTTAAATTAGCAATGAAAGGTAAGATTTTCATAGGAGCAGGACTTCCTAGGAAAGCAAAAGATGTTGCTAATAAAAAGATTATTGAACAAGCAGAGATTGAAAGATCCCTCGAGAGTACATCCAAGACTAGTTTACAAACCCCAACAGAATCACAAATAAAATATGCCAACGAATTACACCATGAATTTAGAAAAAATAAAAAATATTTAAAAGTTCAAGTACATGAAAAAGATCAAACATGGTCTGCAGATTTAGTCTTTATGCCAACCAAATCATCAGACCCTGAAAAATATAAAATAATTTTAACAGTAATAGATTTATATACAAGATTTGCTTTTGCAAGATGTTTAGAAAATAAAACAGGATATTCTATTACAGAAGCATTTGAAAATATATTTGAACAACATCAAAGAATTCCAAAATATTTATGGTGTGATAAAGGAACAGAATTTTATAACAAAGTTTTTACAAAGTTTTTAAATGAAAATGATATTAAATTATATTCAACAGAAAACGAAGGAAAAGCAGTTGTGGTTGAAAGATTAAATAGAACATTAAAAAATAAAATGTGGAAATATTTTACTGCTATTGGAAAACAAAAATGGAACAATGAATTGTTACAAAAGATTGTAAATGAATATAATAATGATGTACATAGTTCTA
The DNA here is from genome assembly GCA_959609185.1 of Schmidtea polychroa. NCBI lineage: Eukaryota > Metazoa > Platyhelminthes > Tricladida > Dugesiidae > Schmidtea > Schmidtea polychroa. The sequence continues at coordinate 30,310 of CAUHTR010007274.1, read as the reverse complement.
TAAAATCAACACCTTTAAATGCTTCCATGAATCCTGAAACAGTTAAAGTGGTAAATATTGAAAATGATGTTATTGTTGATACAACCCCTATAAAACCAAAATTTAAAATTGGTGACCGCGTAAGAATATTTAAATATAAAAATAAATTTGAAAAAGGATTCACAGCAAAATGGACAAATGAAATTTTTATTATGTCTATTTAAAATTGGTTTCCAAGTATCCATTTTTATTTATTATAAAATGACAACACAAAACCCTACAGAGGAATCTTTGCAAGAATTAATAAATTCAAATAAAAATAAATCAGTAGTAATCTCTGGTAAAAATATTTTATTGGAAAACATGTAAAAGAACAAGTTAAAGAAAAACTAAAGGAAGGAGGGATTCTTCCTCTGGCGGCTTTAATACCTGCAATCATTGCCGGACTATCAGGTGCTGCTGGAATAGCTGGAGGAATTGCAACTACAGTTCAAAAAGCTAAAGAATCTCAAAAGACAGACCTAGAAAAAGAAAAACTACAAACTGAAATCGAGAAAATGAAGGGAGGGAAAGGTCTTTATCTTGATCCTTATAAAGGTCGTGGTTTAAATGATTTTTTAAAAAATCAAATTTCTACATCTGAATCTTTATCTTCAAAAGATAAAGATGATTTAAAAAAAATATGTAAATCTTTAAAAAATGGATGTCTTTGTAAAATTAAAAATGGTAAAGGTTTATACTTGAAACCTTTTCCAACGGATCCTTTACCAAAATGATACCATTTTTAATACCATTAAAATGGTATATGAAGAAAGATTAGCACTTTTAAAAAAATTACAATCAGAACAAGATAAATATAATAAAAAAGATACAACTCAACACGCTGAATCTATAATATTAAATGAGGTAATCCAACAACAACAAGGACCAACAATTAAAGCCATAAAAGAGTTAGAAGTTTTAAAATTTAAAGAGTTGGAAGATAAACAAGATTTAAAAGAATTACCATGGTTGGAAGATTTAAATATAAAACCTCTTATACTTGATCCTAAAATTAATGTGAGTTTAAGTAAAACAATTAAACCTACATTTAATATTAATGTTGAAGGATATCAAATAATAACAATTAATAAACATGACTTTCTGTTATATTTAAATTCAGAAAATAAATCACGTATTCATTCACAAAATGTTTATAATACTAAACACCTAGATTTTGAATTTACAGATGATTTTTATGGATTAGTTTGTGGATATCCCTCAGAGAATGTTGATCTTCTAGAAATTAAAAAATATTTAAATTTAATAGAATTAGTACATGGTAGTGCTAAAGCAAAACATATTCAAGATTTAAAGAAATATTTAAATAAAAATGAAAGGGGTTATATTGTCACAGAAGGAGAGGGCCAGGGAAAGGGTAAGGAGATAAACCCAATCAATCTTTTTATTGAATTAAGAAAACTATTAGCAGCTAAAAAAGCAGGACATAATAATTTAGATTCTGATATTTTAAAGATTTCTAAAGAATTATTAAAACAAGGAATAATTTCAAAAGATAAATTTAATAAGTATACGAAGTTATAAATACGAAGTTATAAAATATAAAATGACTCCTTCAATATTAGATTTTTTAAAAACATTTGGAATAAATACAAAAACAAATTTTGATTTAAAAGATTATGCAGATTATTTAAATTTAAAAATAAAAAGATTAATGAATGATGAATTGTCGAGTCTGAAAGAAGACACTCCAAAGAATATCATTATAAATTATCAAAATTCAAATGAAAAAGGATCTCATTGGGTTTGTATATATAATAAATCTATATACTTTGATTCTTTTGGGATTAAACCCACTAAAGAAGTTGAAGACTATCTCTCGGACTACACTTTTAATTCTTTACAAGTTCAACCTAATAATACTAAAATATGTGGTATTTTAAGCTTATATGTTTTGTATAGATTGAATAAATCCAAAGGAGAAGGTTTCACTTCCTTAATCCAAGAAATTTATAATGATTTAAAATCTATACTATGAAAATGGAGCTTCGCAACCTTCCGGAAGATAATTTAAAAAAATGGTAAACATAATGTCAGATAAATATTCAAGAACTTTATCTATAAATTCAAAAGAATCAGACTTTACTATAAACTTTCAAGATTCAATTAAATTAGATCAAAATTTAAATTATGAATTAGGACTATTATGGTTTTGTGCTTATAATACTATTTTTAATATAACTAAAGATAATAACATATTTTATTATATAAGCCCAAAATCTACAGATAAGATTATAATAACAATCGAACCCGGAGCTTATGAGATAAAAGATTTAAATAATATACTTTCTAAAAAAACAAATGGAGTCATTAAAATTAAAATGGATTTACCAACTTCAAAATGTATAATGACTTTAGAGAATATAGGAATTCATTTTCAAAATAATAGTTTCTTTAGAACAATTTTAGGATTTACACGAAACCATTATATCACACCTGTAGTTGAGAATATAACATCAGAAAATATTATAAAAATAATAAATACAAACACAATAAATATTCATTGCGATTGTATAACATGTTCTTATAATAATGGTAAACAAACAAATGTTTTATATTCCTTTCCCTCAAACACAGTTCCTATGGGATATAAAATAGTTGAAAGAATGAATCCTCCAAATTATTTACCTTTATGTAGAAAATATATAATGGATATTAATTTTAAAATTCTTAATCAAGAAGGAGAATTGATTGATTTTAATGGAGAAGAGATTTCAATGTATTTACATTTGAAACAGGTTTGAATACGAAGTTCCACATGTCAATTTAAATTATTAATAAATGAGTTCTTATATTCCATGTAATAGAGGTGGTGGAACAATAAAAACAGGGTTTAATACAGAAGAAATATTAACTTTAACAGAAAATAAATATATTAATGAAAGAGGTGATTCAATGAAGGGTGATTTAATTTTAAATGGACACAAGATAAAAGAATTATCTTTTCCAACTGATGAAGCTGATGCAGTTAATAAAAAATATGTTGATGGTGTTAAAAATTATACTGATTTAACAACAACAAGAATTGAAAGTTCATTAACAACAAAAATGGATTCAATGGAATCAAAGCTTAATAATATCGAACAACGATTTAATGATAAATTTGACAAGTTACAAAGTCTGTTAACTGAACAAGTTGTAAAGTTAAATACTAGCATATTAAATTCTAAAGATAAACAAATTATGAATACTAAATTTAATACAATATATAATATAATAAATGAGATGATTACATCATTTAATAAAAGAATTTCAAATTTAGAGTCTCATGGAACACACATTAACACCACACATAGTATTAGAAAAAGAGCTGCTGAATTAGAACAGAATAAAACATTATTACCCCATACATATAAACATTTTATAGAACCAAGTTTAATAACAACAAACAGTAAAGAATGGAGTGTTTTTATGGTTGTAAAGATTATTGATCCTTATTTCTTTTTGTTTGATGATGATAATGAAAGAATGAAATGGTTTGTGAAATGTGATTATAATTGTAAGCTTGAAAAGGGTGATGTTATAATGACTAGTTATGATTTACCACACGGAGATTGGTATGTTAATACTCATTCACATGAACTACATAAAGTTAAAAGTAAGAATATTATTTTTAAAAGCACACTTGTACAATATATAGATTTAATATTTTATGAAAAAAAGGTTGATGTTGATGAAGTTCGTAAAGCATTGATGGAATTGTATAAAGATATCCTCTCAACAAGAGTTTCTTTTGATATCCGAGTATTGGTACCAGATGGTGCTCAGAAGAATAAAGTCTTATTTTTTTAATTATTAAAATGGACAAAGTCCAAAAGATGGAAGAAGTAAGAGAAGAAAAAATATATCCAGAACTCCCTCCAGAATTGAGATCATCAGGATATTATTCCGAAGGTCACAAAGGTTCCAAGGCCTCGGCTCCCACAGAACTTGAAATTATGAGAGTAAAAGAATTTAAATCAGAAACCTTACATTTACAAGATTTATTAAAGCATTATAAAAAGGTTAAAAATAGATGGAATAAAGGGAATACAGTTTTAAAAATTATAGGTTATTCTTTAGGATTTGCATCTGCAATATTAACAGTTATTTTACCCATAACTTTACCAGTTTTAACAATAGCACCTGTAATACTTGGAAGTATTTCTGTAGCTGATGGTTTCTTAACTGAAATAGTTTCATTATCTTATACTTCTAAAAAGAAAAGTTTATATAGAGAAGTTTGTTTATCAATAGAATTAGGAATCTCTAAATTATTTTTATTTCAATTAAAAGCTTTGGAAGATGGAATCTTAACTGATGATGAAATAATGAAATCAAATCAAATAATACAAGATATTAAAAATAATATTAATAGATTAAAAAGTGCTAATGTTATAAGTAATGAATATTCTAAAAAAATTAAACGAGAGAAGTGGCTAAAGAATCATACATAAAAAAATTTATTGCCCTTCAAAAGGTTGATGTTGTCACTCTTAAATTAATTGTTGACATTTTTAAAAGAAAAAAATCATTTGATAGAATCTGATGTTAACTTTTCGAAATTAGTTTTTAGAACCTCTTTATGATCTTTAAATTCTTTATCACTTAGACCTTTTATATATTCAGGATCAGTATTAAAATATTTAAGTTCTAAACATATAGGATTAAAAACTTGAGAATATAAAGGTTTCTCAATTCTCTCAGGATAAATGATTTCAACATTATAAATATCAAGATCAGTAATCTTTGTACCATATAACTGATTCAATCTATCAAGATTTTTTATTATCGGTATTAAATTATTTCCTATAGGAAGAGTTGTCTTTAAATCACTTAGTATGAATCTTTTGTCATCATAATTTGATAATGATACTTTTTGGGATTCTATCAAGTAAATATCATGCTTTTCACTTTTAAGTTGATGTATTTCATCAATTTTATCTTTATGATTTGGATTCAATGTATCTATATAATCTTGATGAGAAAGATTCTTTGCTACACATCTCTGAATTCCTTTACATCTGTTATCCTTTACAGGTTTTTTCTCCCTGTCCGTCAGGTCCTTTAGGGAATATAGGATATCTATGTGTAATGCTTTCTTCTGTTTCTGGGGTTTTAAATATAAATGTATGTTCTTCAAATTTAGGATTTGTAAATGTTTCATATGAATATTGTTTAGCACGAATAAATATTCCATTTTCTATAGGAGTAAAAGGTTTTTCATCTTTAAACGAAAATAATTCTCCAGATGAATTTATTAAATTTGAAAGTATAGGATTTTCAGAGATATCACTTTGTAAATCGTGAGTTCTTATTGTTAAAAACATTGAATCTGTATCCATTGCATGCATTGCTATATTCGATCCATATATAGGTTGTAAGATGTTATAATATGTTTCATACATTTGTAATTTTGAAAGTTCTAAAATTGCAAAGCCAATAAATATTGGTTTATTATATGTTTTCTCATAATTCTTTAGTTCTACTGCAGTAAGACTTTCAGAAAATACTTGTGCGTTTTTAAATGTAGGCTTTCCTAGCATACGATTATAACGGGCTATATCTTTCGGGGTATTTGTTAGGAGTTCAATATGAGTATATTTATCAACATTCTCCATTGTCTTCCCAAAGACTGAATTGTTTAAAAGTTTATAATTATTGTCTTTTAAAAGGTTACCTTCTCTTTTTGCAATGTTTCGACAACGAATGTTCTCCTCGATGAAAGTCTTCATGAATGCTGCCTGTTTAAATCTTATGACACTATGAACTTTTTTTAATATCATTCCTTGTGAAAGATAAAACTGGAGGAGTCTATAGTGACAAAGATAATAAGTTCGATCTGTTTGATCACAAAGAAGTTTCATTGTTGGAGGTTTATCTTGTGAGATTTGCCAGAGTGAAAGTTCGTTGATATCAATCTTTCTTCTTATAGGAGCTAAAGGGAAATGTCTTGTTCCTGATTTTATATCATCTGGGTAGTCGAGGTCACATTCTACAAAGTATCCTATTGGAGAATCTTTAGGAGTTGAAAGTATTTCTTTCATAAGGTCTTTTAAGGGGCATTCTTCTTCTGAGGGGCATTCTGGAGGATATATTTCATGAAAGTCACTCATTGGTAAATATTGAGTCATAATTCCTGAATATAAAGCTGTTGCATCTATATAAAGTATAAATATAGGATTTTTCATTGTTTCTAATAATTCTTTTAATTCCTCATTGTTAAGTTTTATATAAGGATCAGAGGTCTTTGAAAGCATTCGACTATTAGTTATTGCATTTCTAGCTTTTATTTCTCTATCCCCCATTACTGAAGATACTCCTCCTCTAATGTTTGTTTTAATTTGATTAAACATATCTTGGTCGGTTAAAAGATCTATAATTTTATCAGATTCTGGAAGATCTGAAGTCCAAATGGTATATAACATAGTATCCCAAGCTAAAGAAGGAGCTGTTATATAATTATAAGGTTTAAGAACAAAAGACTTTGTAAATTCTTCAAAGCAATCTGCTAGAATATAAACATCTAGGGATAAGTACATACTTGTATATTCTCCTAAAGTTTTACAGTTGAAAAGATCCCACATTTTATTTGCTCGAGAATATTCTTGATTTGTAATATGAGATTTTTGAAGTTGGGAATAGAAATCTTCTTTCTCTGGTAATTTTGTTTCATTATATTTTTCAAATGAATCAACATAGTCATAGGGATATATTCCTTTTGCTAAGCATGTAGGATATTCTTCTGGGGGGATATTATTTTTTTCCAAGAATTCTCGAGTGATTTTAAAATTTTCTGCTTTCATTGTTTTAACTATTCCATCTAGAGACATTTGGAGAAAGTTTAACGAGTCTATAAATTTTAATTTTCCATATTCAACTGATTTATATTTTTCCTTTGTAAGTCCTATAACTTTGAAAGAGTTTTTAGCATTTTCTGCTAAATGTTTAATAAATAGATGTATGTCATAACCAAAAAGATTATGAAATATAACTGGTACAAATTTAGGAGTATGACAATTAAGATTACAATTTCTATGGGCTGCTCCTCGATAATTATTTTCCTTTTTAAATGATCGTGATCTATAACTTTATCATCAGGAAGAATGTCTTGTTTACACATCCAACAGTTGGAAGTATTTTCATATTCTTGTTGTTGTTGATTAGAAATTTTTTGAGGATACTTTGTTTTTAATATTTTAAATATTTTATGTTCTAGATCATTTATACTTTTAGTAAAATGATTTAAAACATCTTCTGAAGTTCCTTGAAATGCATATTCTCTAGATTCTATGAGTTCAGGATAATTACTTTTAAATAATAATTTATAAGCAGATGGTAATTGTTTAGTTTTTTTAACACTATTAGGTTTATTTCTTTTCTTAGAAAGGCTTTCATCCTCTCTGGTTTCATCTTCTGTTTAGAGGCTTTCCATTCATCCATGAGTTTATATTTTTCTATTATTTTTAAATATTGCATAATTATATCTTGTTTACGATTTATAGATTCAAAGTCTCCATAGACAACTCCTAATGTTTGTAATCAATTTGAAAAGTTTTTAAAATACATCCTGGGATCTGTAGGCATTCTAATTAAAGCTGGATCATCTTTTTCACAAAATCTTGCATGTTTAATCGTAGAGTTTTTAGTTGTTGAATAATGAAGACATCTTTTACATGTTCCTCCTCCACTAGTTGGATTCTCTGGTGATGTAAAAGCTTGAAAGTCTTTTATTAAAACATAATGTTGATTATTTCCTTCTTCCAAGATTAAAAGATATATCTCCCTCGTGCTATCACTATCAGAAATATAAATTGGAATAATATCTTTCCTTCCATGTCCCCATCCTTTAACATGTTCATAAATATTAAGTTTAAGATTATTTAGTTTTTCAAATTCTGGAATGTCTTCTAGTTTCATTGGGTGTGTGAATCCTTTGGGAAATATTAATTCATTTTCATATTGTTTGTATTTTGAAACTCTTTGAGGGTTTTCAGCTTGAGGATGTAAATATGCAAGTATTGACCACATGAAACATTTGTTATCACCATTCTGTACATTTATAACAGCCCTAGATTTAAAGGGTGTTTGAATATAAGATTTAGGATTTGGAGGTAATCCCCTCCAATAATCAATCACTAAAGATTGGAAAGAGCGAAATACTAAGTTTGATTCTCCTAATTCATTTTCTACATCCTCTTGTTTTGCTTCTACTGCTTGAATTATTTCTTTGATGGTTTTATCAAATCCTCTAGTTGAAAATAAATATTTAAAGGGTATTGCGATTTCAACATCTAAAGGAGTTGTGTTTTCTTCTGGTCCTCTCCAATATTTTGCTTTGATTGTAATTTTATATTTTATAACATTATACCTTGTTGGTTTATAATCTTCTAAAGCTCTAGTGAAAGAATTTTTAATATTTTTTTTATTTCTCTTTATATATTCTCCAGGAGTAGCAGGTCCACTGATTTCTGATTGAAATTCATCTATGTGATTAAATTTATCCCAGTTATATTTTTCTTTTTCAACATGATCGGGTTCTCCTTCTGAATGGCATTCTTCAACGTCAGAATTTTGTTTTTTATTTTTACATTCTTTTATATGTTCTAAATAATAGAAATTTAGTTTTGCTGAAAAGTTACAATTAGGACATGTAAATATTTCTCTAAGTCTCCCGATACAATTTTCAAAATGTTTATTATATCCAGAATGTAGAAATCTTCCTTTACATTTAGGACAAAGTTTTGAATTTGTATCATTAAGATTATTTTCTTTTAATAAATGAGCTTTCGATTTTAAGTGAGAAATTAATACAGTTTTATTTTTTAAAACTTTATTGCAAATATTACAATTCATTTTTTAGAAAAATTTTTTATTGGATACTCTGTTTTCATTTTTTATTTATTTTTCTATTTTATTTTCATAATATGATAGTATAATTTTTAGATTTTTATAATAAAAATTTAAAAAATGACAAAAATCCGAACTCCGATAGCGCAGTGAGCTAAACTGGCACAGTGGTTCAAATGCTAGTGGTTCAAATCACGTCTGAGGTTAGTTTTTTTTTCAACATAAAATAATATTAAAAATTTGAAAATAATATTGAAAATAATTTTTGAAAATAAATATTAAAAAATATATAGTGTGGGTATCTTAGGAAATAAATCTTGTATATTTTATTTATTTTATTAATTAATTATTTTTTAAACATAAATATGAAAAAAAAATATTGAAACGGGTGTGGTGGCGAACCGGTAATTATCGCCACCAGTCTTTCGAACACCCCCGGATCGATTCTATAATGTGCACATTTATTTCTTGGTTGTTTTCGGACCTCTTTCGGATTCACTTTCGAATTCATTTGTACTTTCGAGCAGCACACTTAAAACGCCGATGAAATCGTGTTCGAGCGAGAAGCGAATAATAAGGTGTGCTGCTATTATCGAATTGATTCTGATGTATGAGTCTGGCCAGCTTGTATATTGGAAGAGATTCGATAAACGAAAGAGGTTGAATAAAAAAAAATGATCCGGATCAAAAGAACTGTTGAGAGGACAGTGAAAAAAAAAAAATACCACTGTCCTCTCAGAGCAGTTTTACTATTTCATAAAATTTTTTATTCTTCAAGATTAAGATTTATAAAATTATAAATAAAAATTATAAAAAAACTTGCTAGTTGACATCCTCAAGTAGTGTGTTTATATCCCTAACGACCGCAAGCCGACAAACGTTTTTCATAGTTTTATCAGTATTTTTTTCCGGTTTTGTGGGCTTAAACGCATATGTTTTTAAATCTTGCGAAATGAGGAAAATAAAAAATGTGCGTTTTTAAGGGTTTTTAGTGTTTTTTGTGCGTTTTTAGGGGCAAATAGCTATAAAACATGAAAACTGTCAGGGTGCTTGTGTTCGTTAGGGATATATCCCCACTACTTATGCCGTATACATATATACATCTAAGCTTTAATTAATTTTTTCTCCCCCTCAGGTTATATAACAGTCGGGGTGGGGTAACACTACCAATTAACTAATGTATGCTAATAATACTATTTATTCTATTGTTAATTCGGTAATTCATTTAGGTACATTATAATATCGATTTTAGGATTCCCCCTAATGTCAAATTTAATTATAGAACATCGTCCCCCAATAATATTAAAGTAAACCACTAAAAATCTATTTTCAGTACCCCCCCCAGATAATATGATGGTCGAAAATGGTATCAATATTAATATGATGACGGGAACAATTTAGCTAATTTATCAATATGTTGAACTTGCCCCATTTCAATTGCTAATGTTGTTGTTGGAGTTATTGTTGTGGTCACTATACAACAATGTGTAAAGCGGGAGAGAACAAATCACTACCTGCGTGTTGAGGTCTCACTTTTTAAAACACCAACTTATTGGTTCCTATATAATTAATTGAATAACAATAAGTTTGTTTAACAAACTTTTATTAATAAATAAAATTCACCTTTGAACTACAAAATTTATCTTCTAAGCTTTTCAGAAATTTACTGATCAACGATGTGTGTTGTGTATTATTAATATGTATGTCGTGCGTGTTATATTATACTTGTATAATCAATATGGTAGACGTTCTGTGCTGTCTTAATTTGAAATCTCGTAGAGATTGCCTCTTCAAGATTCAGGAATAATTGAAGAAATTTTTGGGGCGAATTTACGAAATTTTGGTGTGGTATATATACCATTTTTAAGTGTCAGTAAAAATAAAATATTTTAATTTCCGGCATATACGCACGGAATATTATATTTATTTTCTACAATATATGTTAATTAAAAATTATTCTTATATTATTTGCCTTTGTGTGTCTATATTTAATTATTTTATTTCGCATGTTTACAGAAAAAGATTTATATTTTCCTAAGAAAATTTTAATTAAAACTCTAAAATTTATATTAATTTATTTGTTAAAATATTTTCCCTTGTATTTATATATTAAATGTATTATTACATCACATATATACAGTGTATATTATACACCGATTAAAAGGAATAATCAAAATTAAAATAAAATATAAAACAGTGTACCCATAATAAAAATATTTACAATCATTCAGGATTAAAATATAACATAGTAAATAGTTAATAATAATATAAATGAATGTTACACAAAGGATAATGATTGTTAGTTAATTATTGTTTTTGAATTGTATTGGATTGAATTGAACTGTTGGGGAATTGGATTGATAGATATAGAGAATCTTTAGTGATATAGAGAAGTTTTGTTTACATCTAATTCCGCCCTTCGGCGAACACATTAACCCTATATTTGTTTGGCCCCGTTCTATAATACTTATCTAGGGTAAATGTAGTGATGGGCTTGCCCTCATCATCTAACATGCGTATTGAGTATGATCTGGGGGACAAACGTTTTGGATGTGTGGTTTGTCAAGTGAAAGCATTTGAATGGCATAATTAAATAAGTTTCATATTCTCTGGTAATAACCAGTGCTCTGCCTAGATTGGAATCAATGTCCCAGAAAAATAACAATTGCATTAAATGTTAAATCAAGACACAAAGATTTAATTAAATTTATTTAAAACTACAAACTCAATAGGTTGTTCAGTGTTTCTGATAGGTTTTGTGAAAAGAAAGATTTGCATTTGTCTTTTACTTTCCTCCTTCGATACCGATATCTCTCATGGGAAGATAGCTATCATTCTTGGAGGCTAGGGTCTCCGCAATGAATCTAGAGCATAAATTATAAATTTTAAATATTTCATAAAAAGGTTTCGTTATTCATTTCATAATTATAAGTAATATTTCCAAAATTAGGAACCAAGAGCGAACCACCAATTGTTCCGGCTGCTGCTGGTATTTCTGAGGACTGTATTTTACAACGATTTCTGTAGTTTGTTGATGTTTGGGCTTCATCTACAAATAATTATTGAAAATTTTATTAATATTAAAAAATTATATTTTTTTATTTATGACATAATGTAATATGATTTATTATTAATTATTATTAATTATATCTTTTATAACTAAAACTTTTGAATTTATAATTTCATTTATTAAACAAACATTATTGTGCAATTTAATGGGTTTAGTATAACAAGCATAAATTAAAATAGAAATTTTAAAAATGTTTTTAATTTACAAATTTAAATTATTATTTGTATAAATATAAATTAGTAATGTTATAATAATTATAAATAGGTGATTTGAGCACCTTGGATTTACTGAATTACATAATGTATTTAATGACACAGTCAAAATAAATCTCGCTACATTTCCAAAAACTAATAATTTAGTAGAATTCAAATTTAAGCTGTCATACATTGAAACAACTGAGTATGCATATACTTTTAAAGATGATTTATATATTACAGAACTCGAACAATTACAAACTTATTTATCCGAAAATTGTAGCGACATTTTAACAGTTTTGAATAGAACAAGTAAATTTATTTTATTTTGTTAAAAAACGTTTTAGTTATAAATGTCGACTTGGACGATGAATTTGATGCCCCAACTCGGGATGCCCTCTTTAAGGATGAATCCAATTCTGACATGGATTCGAAATGTTAGTGTTATTTTTTTTTAAACATTTTTAAAAGTTTATTATATTTTCTTAAAAACTTATTCATTAATAAAACTTATGATATTAATAAGTTTTTAAGAAAATAATAGAAATTGACCAAAGTAGTCTAAAACTATAGCAATCTTTATAATAATTGTTGGGCTAGAACTGATTTCTAGACCCAAAGTTGGGAATGGGACGAAATGTGTCAGTACACAACACGCATACCCAGCATTAAGTTTACTTAAATAAAAATATATAAAACACCAAGTAAACAATGATAATAGAGAGATAATATACCCAAAAATAAAACATCTGAATTAAAAATAAAATAAAACACGAGCAAGAAGTATTACACGAAAACTTACTCAAATATAACCGAAAGACATAAAACAACAAAAAACAAATTCGAATAAAGGCGATTAGTAAAAATTAAAAAAGAAAATTAAAGAAAATCTTCATAAAATCTTACGTAAAGAAAATTATATCGATATTTTGAATAAAAATCCAGAACAATTCATAAAAATGGCGAAATCCATCATGACGGCCAAACGACCCAATAAAATTTATAAACATAATATTTTAGTTTAAAAATAAATATTTTAGTTTAAAAAATAAATATTTTAGAAAAGGAATCATAAAAAACAATTTAAAAATAAGAAATAGATTAAATTTAGCATGGAATGTTCTGGAAATGCTGAAATCCATCATGGAGGCAAATTTAATAAAAAATAATTCGAAAATAAAATTTCAAAAATAAAAACAAAAATTCTTACTGAAAAATCGCCATCAAAATCGATAAAAATTAAAAATCGAATGTTCGAGAATTAAAATAATCTGAATTTGTTTTACTGCATCAATGCACGCATGTATACTTACACGTCAAACAGAGGCTATATAAACTAACACATTTCGTCACTTTGGAAGCAAGGAAAAAATGCAAATGAATATTTTTACTCTTATGCCAAATTTTTGGTTTTGATTTTTCTGAGATTGTAGGTAAGGACGATTTCATTGTGAATTATAAGTTATTATTATTGAAACCTTGTTTTCATTATTTCTTTTTAACTATAGAGATGTAGGTTTGAGTGAGATCGTCGGTTATCATTGATTTTGAAGCCAGATCCCAGCCAACCCTGCACTTATGCACTTTATCATCGATGAGTACACAGCCCACAATGATTGCAGGTCACTACCTGGCACGCACTTATCAATATTATTGGTTTCTTTTTGTTCGGTCATCGGAGGTCGGCCACTTCATGGTTCTACCATGGAGTTATGTCGATAAAACCCCTCCGCTATGGCTCCATATATTTATTTATCGGTCGACAGTGATGTTTCGACTCAACACAACAGTAAGGTTTGTCGTAGTGGTCACAGTGGGGCCGCGAAAGCAAACACTCTTCCCGACTTTCAATACATGAATAACTTACATAGTTAAAATCTACATCCAAAATCATCACAATACAATACACTAAGGTTAATAAACCGAGTAGATCTCAGACCTAAATTAATCACAAATCTACAATTCATAATTAATGTAGACGGTTAAATATCATCAAGAACCCACTCTACCTATACGTTTGTCGAATCTAGATTCATGAATGTCTTAAATAAATTTTTTTTAGTAATAGTGTAAAGCAAAGATTTTTAAAGATGATTAATTTAGTAGTGATAGTATTCATAAAGGTGTTCGACATGCGTATCAGCAAGACTTGGATTTTAAATTGAATAGACTCTAAACTAACTATAAAAATACCAATCGTAAACCCATAAAAGTATAAACTATCCTCTCAATTTCATAAAAATATGAATTATACTTATAGATTCAATTTCTTCAAAATATAAATTATGATTAGTTATAAAAGTATAAATTATAAATTTAATTTCCTAAGAATATAAATTACAAATCTATATTGACGGTAAAATTATAAATTATAACTCTAAGTTAATTACCAAAGTATAAATTATAAAATTATATTAGCCTTAGAACATAAACTATAAATTTAACTTAACCTCATAAAAATATAAATTATAAACTTAAAAGTATAAATTATAAAGTTATATTAGCTTTAAAAATATAAATTATAACCTTAACTTCATAAAAATATAAATTATAAAATTATATTAGCTTTAGAAATATAAACTATGAATTGAACTTCACCAAATATAAATTATAAACTTAAAAATATAAATTATAAAATTATATTAGCTTTAAAATATAAACCATAAAATTAGCTTCATAAAAATATAAATTATAAACTTAAAAATATAAATTATAAAATTATATTAGCTTTAGAAATATAAACTATAAATTGAACTTCACCAAATATAAATTATAAACTTAAAGGTATAAATTATAAAATTATATTAGCTTTAAAATATAAACCATAAAATTAACTTCATAAAAATATAAATTATAAAATTATATTAGCTTTAAAATATAAACTATAAATTTAACTTAACTTAGATTGCCTTTAACATCATAGTTGAAAATTTTTCATCAAAGACCCCCCATAAACCATATAGTCATCAACTACCACCTAAATATACTAAATTAGCTTATCTTAATATACATTTAACTTATATTATATTTAAAACTATAAATTGTAAATTTTTATGAATGACCCCCCTCAAAATCATACAGTCATTACCCATTACCTAAGCATACTAAATTGACTTATTTTTAATATATATTTAACTTACATTATAATAAAAAATATAAGTTGTAAATTTCATGAATGACCCC
The DNA here is from genome assembly GCA_959609185.1 of Schmidtea polychroa. Lineage (NCBI taxonomy): Eukaryota > Metazoa > Platyhelminthes > Tricladida > Dugesiidae > Schmidtea > Schmidtea polychroa. The sequence continues at coordinate 14,995 of CAUHTR010007274.1, read as the reverse complement.
CCTCAAAATCATACAGTCATTACCTATTACCTAAGCATACTAAATTGACTTATTTTAATATATATTTAACTTACATTATAATAAAAAATATAAGTTGTAAAATTTCATGAATGACCCCCCTCAAAATTATACAGTCATTACCCATTACCTAAGCATTTTAAATTAACTTATCTTAATATATATTTAACTTATATTATATTTTAAAATATAAATTGAAAATTTTCATAAATGACCCCCTTCAAATCATGTAGCCATTAACTATTCCTTAGGTATACTGAATTATATCATCTTCGTATAGAGTTAAATTATATTTCAAACCAAACCAAAAAAAAAAATAATTCCATAATTTTTCGTAAATGATACCCCCATATGTAGTAATCTTATAAAAATATAAATTTACATTTATTATTATTATTATTATCGTTATTATTATTATTATCATTATTATTATTATTATTATTATTATTATTATTATTATTATTATTATTATTGTTATTATTATTATTATAATTATTATTATTATTATTAGCATTGTTACCAGTAACATTATCACTCTTACTATTATTATTACTATTATCATTATTATTATTATTATTATTATATTATTATTAAAATAATTGTCTTTATTCATAAAAATAAAATTATAAAACAAATTATTGATTTTGGGATTCCCCTATCTCTAAATTTAGTTTCAATGGCCCTATCTTCCAATAAAATTACGGAAAATCACTAAAATCTATTTTTAGTAACACCCCCCCCCCCGGAAAACGACATCAATATTATTAATTTAAATTATATCCATATATAGGTATGTGTGTATATGTATATGTATATGTATGTGTGTGTGTATATATATATATATATATAGGTGTGGATGGGTGTATGTATATATAGATTTATAAAATAACCTTATAAAAATATGACCACCCTTCCCCATAAAGACCCCAAGTTGTATAATAACAGGAATTAAGGTTAATTCTAGTCGTCCTATAATCCTAAAAAAATTTTTTTTTATGATTTTGCATGCATTATTATTCTCATTATTACCCTTAGTGTTATTATTATTACTACGATTATTATTATCATCATTATTATTATTATTACTATTATTATTATTATTACAGCTATCAATGTTATTATTATTATTATTATACATAGAATAAGAATGAATGAATAAAAAGAATATATTCAAATAAAATAAATATTCAGTTAGATTTAATTTTCAAAAAATATTATAATCTGATTACATTAAAAATTGATACGGTGCGTAGCAAAATTCACAAAACCAATCAAACTGACAATTGGGAAATTTACGAAATCTTCCAAACCAGCAAGAACACCAATAATAGTACCATTGATAACTGATGAACATTTCAAAAAAAACGGACAATTTCTTCCTGTGATTTCACAACAATGCTGCGAGAAACCTTTAACTTATCTTCATGAACAAAGCCAGGCGAATGAGAAACGTAAAATACCCAGTTCAAATGCAAAATAATACAAGGAATAATTTTCAAAATAAAAAACGAAATAGAGTAATCTTGAAATTCGAGCGGTTTTGGCATTGGAGATTGAATGATTAATGAATAACCATAGCACATTTCATCGATATTGCTCGGCACATGTCGTGTAACGATACACGTTTCCGTTGATGAAGACGAATTGATAATACGATCTCTCAAAAAAAAGGGTACTGCCGATCTCGATAAATAAATCGCATTAAACAAACGAAATGGAATGGATCCAGTTGTTATTAATCTATACGAATAAGCACTGAAAACGTTTTTCATCACAATCAAGATAATCTGAAAACTGGAAAACGATTTTCACATTTAGAATAAATATAATACACAAAGTCGAAACAATGATTAAAAATAATTTAATAAAATCCGGATGTCCATTTCGACTAATTAAATTCCGAATAGCATAAATTGGATCTTGTGTAGAACTTAAATGAATAAACGCTAGAAATAAACCTTCGAACATCCGACCATTGCAATCTTTTATAACGACAGGGCTCATTATAAACCAAATAAAATCTGAACACACTTGAATAGAATTATATATTGCTATTCCGCCATATTCTATATTTAGCCACAGCGAGTGAACAGAACCTAAAAAAGGGAACAATTCCTGCTAACTTGTACCTGAAAAATTAGTGAAAATAGATGTAACAATATAAATTACCAAACTGAATGAGGATAAGTGTGGATTGTGCCACTGCTGACTGCCGCAACTGAGGAAGAAGCAAGCATTTCGAAAACAAAGTTCGATGCTAGTGCTTCTTTCTCAGCGAGGTCGCATACAGTGGCAATTGCATACATAATTACTTGAAAATTTAAAAATTTAAATTCACCGCTTTGAGGTGATAAATAATGACTATCACGTCATCATTTAAAACAAATATTGAATAATATAACTTAATTTATTAATTTAAGTTAAAGATTTATTACTTTAATTTATTATAAAATTTTAATTTTGTACTAACTTAATCTATTAATTTGGGTTAAAGATTTATTACTTTAATTTTTTATAAAATTTTAGTTTTGTACTGACTTAATTTATTAATTTGGGTTAAAGATTTATTACTTTAATTTATTATAAAATTTTAATTTTTCCGATGGAATATTAGTTTTAGGCTAAATTAATATAAGATTAAAATTTAGACTAGTTGCAAATCTTCGTGGAATGGTGTGATAAGGCGGTCTAGGTAGCTTGTCGGGATAGGTTGACAGAGTGGACCAGACGCGATGAGCATTTAAACCATAATTAAGTAGGGCAATAGACAACTTTAGGTAACGAATCTCATTTAGATGTCAGACGCAAGGAGATCCAACGAAGACGGAAAAGTTGACCCATCTTCAGGGAAGGTAGGACAGATTGACCCATGAATAATGATGATTTATACGAATGGTGGGGTGGGCTGACACCGTGGAAGAATACAAGACACGTTAACAGGTTATCGGGAGCACTATCCGACGACAGGGACCATGTAAAGCGGACATAAACCTTCTAACGGTAGTCCGTGAACCCATTAGAGTGCTCGACAATTACAGTGCAAGTAGTGCGCTCACTTTTTGCGAGTACTCACCCTCTTGATACAGTACCAACGTTGATCGCTCAACGGGTATCAAGCGGTAAACAATGTTGTATCTTGGGTTACGCTGGTAACAGCACTAAAGAGCAAAATATTTGATCATCAGTAACCCACCATACAAATTTGGGGGCTCAGCCGGGATTATTTAAACTTTCTTGGTAAAGAACCTGTAAGTAGACGGGAATGCATAGCGTTTTTTGATCAGGAAATGAAATGCTTTATGCAAGAGTAAGAAAGATTGTTTTCTCAAATAACTAGACATGATGTGTGAATATGCGTGTATGATCAAAATGAATGTTGAATGTTGTACATGATGAATAAAATGTTTTAAATTATGTAAATATAGAAAATCGATAAAACTGGGTATGAGAATAATGTATGAGCGTTCCGTGTTGATGGGACAGAATGTTGATGGGTAAGAAATGAAATAAAAATCAAAAATAATAAAAATTGTAAATATAAACAACTAATACTTTGGATATAAGAAAATAATAAAAAATTCAAAAATAGGGAAAAGGGGGGGATAGAAAATAACGGTATAAAGAAAAAGGGGATAAAGCATAAAACAGTGAATTGCGAAATAGAAATAGATAGATGATGCAATTAATTAAAAATAGGGGGAAGATGTAAAACTACGTTAAAGATTAAAGGGGTATATTGAGTATTTGATAAAATGACTAAAATTATGGACAAGCTGGGATCAAAAGGGTTATGTAGACTAAGATAATAAACTAGAGGGAACGGATAAGAATGCGCGGAACATCATTTAATGGATTGGGAGCCTAAACTAACAGGGTAAAACAGCTATTGAACTTACATAATTTGAATAAGGAAATAAATGGGTAGAGGTAAGCTAATTAAAGGGGAATAAGAACACTTAATAAAATGCTGAATTAATAAAGTATAACTTGATGGAATTAACCGGCTACATTATAAAGAAACTTGAAAATTCGTAAATTTAACTAACAACTCACTACAAAGATTGAATTGAAAAGCAGAGCAGTTGGCAAACACTCAAGAAGGGCTGATCTTAAAACCAAGACCAGTAGATGATGAATTGTGTATAATGACGAGAATTGCTACACCAAATGTGGAATTAACTACTCAAAGAGTATATCAGATTCAGAATTTACGTTTAGATAAGGCCAAATTTAACATCAAATGGCAAGAATTAAAGATAAAAATTTAAACGGTTGAAGATGCGATAAGAGAGGCGATCGATAATGAATTCAAATGTTGTGTGTGTAGAAGCAATGAGATAAAAATAATGATGGTACCTTGCGGACATCTATGTTATTGCCAAGATTGTGCATTGAAACTGAAGCGATTGTATGTATGTGACGCAAACATGAGAGAAAGAGTAGTAGTGTACCTCCCTGAGGGAGATGTAGAAAAATTGAAGATGATGAAATGAATTGCAGCCGAGTGTGAGTTAGTAAAATGTTAGTAAAACTAATTCCATAATAGCAACCGAAAGGTATAAAACATACGTTGAACATAGACATATGAAATACACAAAAGCCGTTAAATAAATAGACAAGCAACACTACAAATTAAATTGGCGAAAGCCGTGAATTAAATACAGGACTGGCTGGGATCGCATCAAGTGTGAGCTGATCTATAAGATCAGTACGATTACCATTTTTTTTTCCTGTTTTTTTTTATTTTTGGCATAGAGAGACAGGACCATAAGGGGATGAGAAGCATATCGTCCCTACGATGCTTACCCGGATGGGGAAATCCTGATCACCTTGATGAGAAGAGTATAGTAGGGCCCATCGCAAATGTTGGGGAGTTTCTGTCGAGTGACTGATCACCACTTGTGGGAAATGAACCAACGCGATTATTATATTTTTTGAATTTGGGAGACAAGGACAAACTAGAAGGGTAAATAAAAAGAAAAAGATAAAAAATAAAAATTGAAAAGGTGCACCAAAAGATAAAAATTTTAATTATCCGAGAGCAGCTGCGGATTTGAAGAAACCGTTTTTGGACTTCAAATCGGATGATACGAATTTTTCCCTAGCGAGTGATGAGGCACCCGAGTACAGCGGCTAACCACCGGACTGTAGTGTCCAGGAGATTATCAGCCAAGGGACTGATGATGCTGGATCACCCAATACAAAAACCCGGATACCCACACCGAGTATTGGGTGCATTTTTTTTTGATTGGCTAGCGGGACTTGATACAAAAACCCGGAAGGGTAGCGAGCGAGAGAGACCCAGTTACCTACACCGAGTATTAAGGAGCCCAGTGAAACGGTTGTGAGATGCGGGTCAACCGGTAAAGGACTCGTACTCAACAGGCAACCAAGATTGGACCAGTTGTGAGGCGGGAGACCGAGAGTCAACTGCATATCCAATTTCCTTTTATCTTCACTAGTCGGGAGATCTGGTTCATCACTTTTGAGAATCAAGATCGAGGCGATTAGGTATTTCCGTGTTTTTTAAATCCTGATAGATAGGATGTTTTTTCTTCGTGATTATTGCTAGCAGGGGTCGGTACAAAACCCGGATGCCCACACCGAGTACCGATAGGCCCAGTGAAACGGCGATGAGATTAGGGTTACCGGTATTAGACTCTTTTCAATAGGCGGCCAAGAATTGAGCTAGTTGTGAGGCCTCAGCAGATTAATAATTTGAGTAGGAGGAACCTTAAATTTTTAATTGGTCCGAAAGTCAACTGTCAACTCAATTTAATCGCGGTAGGGACGATAGTAGGTGTAAAAACTGAAGGCGTCTGGGGGTTGAAGAAACCTCATTTAGGGCATTTGAAACCGGTCAGGGACCGAAGACCGCGAATACGGCGTAAAGGTGTAAAAGCCCAGGCGTCTAGGAGTCGTAAAAGACTTCAAAGATTAAAAGTATAATTAAACCGGCCGGAAGCCGATGCCGACGCGGAGGTCTAATAAACCGAAGCGTTGATGGTTGATAGTGAATTATATGGCGTAATGGTGTAAAAAGCCCAGGCGTCTAGGAGTCGTAAAAGACTTCAGAGATTAAAAGTATAATTAAAACCGGCCGGAAGCCGATGCCGACGCGGAGGTCTAATAAACCGAAGCGTTGATGGTTGATAGTGAATTATATGGCGTAATGGTGTTAAAACCCAGGCGTCTAGGAGTCGTAAAAGACTTCATGAGATTAAAATGAGTTGATTAAACCGGCCATGAGAGCCGATGGTAATTGAATGAAAATAAATGATTTAAATGAAATAAGAGAGGTGATTAAACCGGCCAGGGAGCCGATGGTAAATAAATGTAGACGTAGAGGTCGCGCGAACCGAAGCGTTGATGATTAACTATGAACGAAATAAAAGAGATAAACGATTAAGGATGAAATTGATTAAATTGACATAGATTAAGTGCGACAAAGATGTAATGATTAAAGGAAAATTACTGATAGAGCGCCGGCGCAAGAGAAATGAAACCGAATTTTGAATGGGGAAAAGCGAATGAGGAGATTAATTAAGTTACTGATGAGTTTTATATGTATATGACTAATGACTATATATTTTTGAATTATATAATTGATGTTGTGATTATACGATAGATAATTGATACGAGTTATAGATAGTTAAAAATGGACTTAAATTCAAAGGGGGGTGAGTAGCAAAAAGTAAAAGCGTACCATGAATTAGAAAAGGAACAGCGAGAGAAATAATGAGTAAAGAGTAGTATAAAATAAAGAAAATAGGGAAATAAGTGAAGGGTAGGATAAAATGAATAAAATATTATGATATGTACTAGGAGTGTTAATTATTTTAGAATAAGTCAATCAATAAGTCAGAAGGAAGTCAATACAAGCCAAGAATTCAAGAGAAATAAAGAGAAATCAAAAATTCAAAAGAAAACAAATAAGGAATCAAGAGAATCAAACGAGGATAGAAGAAAGGTAAACAAGTCAAATTAAATACCAAGAGGAAAATTAAAGCGTTGGCCAACGAAACACAGTGAAATTCAAAAGAGATTATTAAAGCAAGAAAAATTGATAATAAAGCCAATCGAACGAGATCGCAGAGCAAAGGAGGCTCTAGTTTATTAGGAAACGCAGGGAGACAAAGAGCCAAGAGAAACAGAAGAATCAATAAGAAACCAGCGTCAGTAAAACATTATTTGAATCAGACAGCTTAACCAACGAAAGTGAAAACAGCGACGATATTAAAAGAAACGAATTATATCCGGTAACTGATATCAAACCAACAGACAAGGAAGATAGTAGTTCAGGCATAACAAGTTTGTGTCGAGATATAATGTTAGACGGAAACCAAGTGAACAACCCGAATGGGTCAGAGTCGACATACACACCAGGAGATAAACCATGTCAACGTCAATGTTGGAGAATTTAGAGAAAGATTTCGAGGAGAACCATTCGATGGGAATATTAATGAACTAGAAACGTTTATAAAAGAATTCGAGGTATATATTACGATATGTCACTGGCCAGACATAGTCGTACGAGAGCGAATACCATTATATTTAAGAGGAAGTGCACAAGATGTATATTTAGAGGCAAAGTGTGATGCAACAAAACTAAAAACATGGAAATCAATAAAGAATTTTTTAATAAAAACATTCGGTAGCAAAAGGGAAGTAAATCGCAAAATGTTGGATTTTCTGCATCGAAAGCAGAAATACAATGAGTCAAACGCACTATATGCATGTGAATTAAGACGACTGGCAAAAGAAGCATTCGATTCAAATCAAACAGTTCCGGAAGACAAGATAATAGCCGTATTCGTAGAGGGTATGAAAAGAAAGGACATACGAGCAACAGTGGGGTGCCGAGCACCAGACACTCTCGAGGAAGCATTAAAAATCGCTAATAAATGCGAAAACTACTTGACTCCAGTACAAGTAGCAGCAATGGCAGCAGTACCAATAGCTACAACACCAACAACGACAACCGAAATTAATCAAACCAACAATGGAAATCTAGGAATGAATCAATTTATCTCAGAATCGCAACAGTTGGTCAAGGCGCCAAAAACGACAAATCCAGATAACAGAGGTAATATTCAATTTTACACTAATAATTTAGGAACAACGAGAACAATAATCGGAAGTGTAACATATGTCAACGACTAGGACATTGGAGCAACGAGTGTTATAAGACAAGGATGTGCCAAAATTGCAGTAAAAGGGGTCACACAGAAAATATATGCCGAGGACCAATGATGTCGATGAGAGGAGGAAGGACTAGAACCTGCTACAGTTGCAACCAACTTGGACATGTGGCGAGAGAATGCGCGATGAAGACAAAACATAATCAACCAAGAGCAAACGATCCAAGTCAAAATATACAAATCAACATCATGCAGAAAATTGAACAGTTGAAAAAGATGATCCAACGGATACCAGAGGATATCCGGAAACGACCAACAAGAGAACAACAAGACCAGCAACGAATCGAAGGGCAGAGACCACTAAACGAAAAAGCCAGAGAAATTCAAAAAAGATGGAAAAAGCGAGAAACCAACACCGGAAGAATAAATATGATGAGATTAATGAACAAAGGGGAACCGCACACTGCGGAGCAGTGTATTAACAAGGAAGGGAGCGATATGACCGTAATCAACGAGACAAAAGTGATAAAAGAAAATGGGTCACATCAATTGACGGAGCAATTGACAGAACTGAGTAGCGAGGATAAAATAAAAATAATACAAGGGTTCACCAAAGAAGAAAAGAAAAGAGACGAAGAAGAGATGAAACAGGGCACGAACCAAAAAGCAACGAGATTGTTACAAAGAATCGAATTCAAAGGATATTACTACAAAAAATTGAAGATAGAATTAGAAGAGAAGAACCAAAATTAACGGATGAGCAAGTAAAAGAAAAAGTAAAAGACAACTGGTTCAGGAAAAATGAGTGGTTCGAAAAGAAAGAACCAAGTAACAGAGCCAATATAAACATGCTGAGACAAATACAGAATGATCAGACGGATCAGGAAGACGGGAAAAGTGCGATGAGTAGTCTGAGAAGTGAATTATCTCAATCAAGTGATGAAAATAATGAACAAGGAACACCTCAAAATAACGAAGAGGGTGAGAGCGACGATATGGGAATCACTGATAGAAAATGACGATGAGGAAATATTTGAGGAAATTTCCGACACGGTATCGGAAAGAGAACGAAATGAGAGCTATATCAACGAACCAACATACAGAAAATGTATAAAACTGATAACTCAAGCATACCAGTGGGAAGGAGATATATTAACGGCAACATGGAAAGATTTGGTGACGAAATATAAAGGAAAATTGAAAGAAGTTGATCCAGATCAATACCAAGTAAGTATTCAACACCCTGAAACTCAGATACAGATTATTGAATTAAAAGTAACAAATACCGATAAACTGTATAATTGGGTACAACAAAAGATGGGAACAAGTCATAAAAATAAACAGCTATACGACAATGGTTATAAAGTTAAAATGAGCATACATTTAGTGGATGTGATGATATGGCCAAACGAAGTTAATATCTTAATCTTAAAGAAAAACAGAGACAACGAATCAGTAACGGAAATACTGAGAAAAATCCAACAGATATTCAACAATGAAGTGGAACCAGAAATAGAAAAGATTGAACGAAAGATTATGAAGGAAAATCAAATAATCTTAGTAAAACAAGCAATCGATCAAACGAAGAAATATATTAACAGATTTAGGGAAAGATGGCCGCAGCTAATGAAACAGTTTGTCAAAGACGTACGGGGTACTGAGATTATGAGATTTGAATATAAACGAACAACGGAGTTGATATCAAAATATGGTGAATACGAGAGAATCAGATGTGAACAAGAATTACCATGGCCATCCAATAGAAAAGTGACAATAGTAAGAGAATCACTGAAGAATAGTCATTTAAATAAACACGAAGAAATGATCAAAACATCACATGTCGAAGACGACATTTTTGGAAAAGGCCGGAGTGGAAAAAATGACAAAGACCATAACGACAAAAATGAGGAAGACGACGGGAACCATGAAAGGAACAACATAAATGGGAATTCAGGCGAACGAGATAATAAAGAAGACAAGGAGTCAGAAGATGACGACGAAGACTTGAAGGATACTGAGGACAACTCAGACCAAAGTGAAGACAACCAACATAATGAAACAGAGAACGACAAACGAAAGTCCCCACTGCATAACATAGTAATGCGGAAGAATCTAAACCAGTCACTCCTACTACAAATTATCCTAATAATACTAACGTCAATTTGCCTAACAGAAACGAAAAATACGCGAATTACGAGAAGGAAATCTGAAAGAAGGCGAACTATTCATGATAAAAGTCAGCGGCAACGACGGAAACGCGGTCGGGATATGCATCCAATTGATGGAAGGAACCGGAGTAAGTTGTGATTTTAGAACGATAACAAAAGGGAGGATTTTCAATAGTCAAAATGGAGAACCTGAATTATGCGGAGACTACAACATTTGCGAAGACATAACAGCAGAAGAAAAAGAATTGGAAAGAGCTAACGAAACCGGAGTACATGTCGCAATTAAAGCTACAATGGAAGGTATCGAAATAATAGATAAAGGAAATTTGCCAACAACGCAAATATGTTTTAGAGATGACGAAGACATATGTATAACGGTGGACATGAAACGAGATCGCGAATTTTTTTGGACAAACGTAAAACCAAACACCAACATGGTGGTATGCGCAGGTACCCAGGCAATAGTGGTATGTAAAGCAGTTAAAACCGCGCAAATAAAAGCAGGCCAAAAAGTATGGCTAGTAAACGATATCAACCAAGGATCAACCGCAATTAAGAAACCCCAGAAACAATCCCGTACGAGAATGATAAGAGGACAGCACCAAACCAAGAAAAACACAACAGTAATATGGATCAAAGATAAGAGACGAGAAGTACTAGTAAATGTCGAATTCAACAAGAAAAGAGAAGAAGTAATCACGGTCAGAAACCAAGGTGAAGAACCAATAGTAAGAGTATGTGTATTAAACAGGACAGGAATAGTCGACTGCATAGAAACACTACTTGACAAAGGTGCAGAAGTTAAAATGACAATAGGAGAAAGAAAGGGACGATACCACATATGCGTTCTTAAAAACGGAAGCGAATTAAGTTCATGCCAAGCAATAAACAGACAACCACCACGGATGATAAACATACTATTGACAACCAGAAAACCAAAAGAAGTGGAAAAGCCAAAAGGAAACGAACATCTAACGGCAGAAGAAACGAAACAGTTATACCAGATGCTCAAGAAAAATAAAACACAGGAGGCAACTACAACAGAAACTAAAATGATGATAACGACAGGAAAATTCAACAACAAGACACTGATAACCGTTAAAATGATGTGGATCGCTAGCGCAATAATGATTGCAGTGATAACATCAATAATAATCCAATGGATAAGAACCTCCAAAATATGTAAACAAAAACCTAAAGGCAGAAAAAGATGGCCACAAGTGGAGAATTCCGAATATGGTATTCCAACAGAAAACCCGAATCCAGAAGAGTACGAAGCGATTGAAGATCCAAGGTCAAGCAGACTATGGACGCAAGAATTACTCAGAATACAAACCCTAGACGATTGGGTAAACGAATTTGACATATACCGGCTAACGGATGAAAGATATGGGGGGATGCGCACATTGCATTCAGGTCCCCTGGCAACAATGGTATAAGAAAGTGATGAGTCGATGTAAATAGTGTGTATATAAACGTGAGGGTAAAAGTAGTTAGTAGATTAGTAATATGTTCAAAAAAAAAAAGGTACAAAAAAATGGGTAGGATAACTACGTATTATGAATGAATCAGAGAAACGAGGATCAAGTATATCAAACGAGGATACCACATGTTGTTGAATTGGGAAATCAACCACTAGTAACATTAATCAGACATAAATAGTAGAAATTGATACAATTACAACGATAAACCAACCAAGTCAGTCAGCAGGGTCAATGTGAAGAATACAATGTGAATTAATGACAAATGAGACCATACCCAAGAATATCAGTTACGTAATTAGAATGCGTTAATGGAGAGCATCAATAGAACCTCGATATATATAACAAGAATAAAAGAGCAACAACAAATAATCGCACAAATAGAATACAATAGCAAACAGTTGATAAGCCAAAAAAAAATGGCAGGCAGGAGAAATCGGGAGATTACACGAAAACCGTCAGCATGATGATATTGAGTTTAGTTGAGTGGATAACCGGCCTACCAGGAACTGGAGAACCGGACTCAACGAGAGAGGCATAAAAGAAGGGAAAAGTAGCCCTGTAAACAAACAAAATTATAGCCAAAGTAGAAGCTCCGAGATTAAACGATATCATGGCAGAATGCCGAGGGAAAGTGGAGAGAAGTGGAGGAACAAAACTATTAATTATGAGCTGATAAGAAAATATTAGGTCAAGTCAGATGAATTCGAGGAGAGACTATTGTGTGTGGACGAAGTGTGTAGAAGATTATTAATAGGAACACGTCAAACCTGTGAGGATGTAGATTATGCCATGAAGGTACTACACGACTTGTAACAAGAAAAGCAGAAATTAAAAAGAGAACCACAGCAAGAATCAGCCACATCCCAGATGACAATAATAATAAAAATCTTAGAAGAAATAAAGCAGCGAATAATGATGTCTGTCAACGAATGTCCGAGCAACAATGAAGCAAAGACGCTCGAAGAAATAAAGGAAAGGGTAAATAACGCAGTCAAAGAAAAGCCAATTACTCAAGATGAAATATAAAAAACATTGAGAGAAATATAGATGGAAATAATAACAACTATGAACCAAATCCCGATGAACCATGAGACAATGACCAAAACTTTAGAAGGAATAAAGAGGAGGAATATCAACTACCTTCAACGAAGACTTTGCATACTAAAATGTCCTAATAAAGATGTTCACGGAAATCTGGAAAGAAGTAATGACGACAGTAAACAATACCCTACAAACTGAATCAAATAACCTCGAAGAGGAACTCAACTCGACTGATACAATCCAACTAATGAAAAACAGTGAGCATGTGACGAGAGATAAAGAAAGAAGTGGCAATCAAAACAAGGTCAACAGAGAAAAAAAAAATAATAAAAAAAAAAAAAAATTGTTTTTGAATGTAAAGAAAACCCCGAATCCATAACAGTACTGATCCTGTTAGCAGCGAATCTCATGATAAATAACAATACTGAATGTGATAGCCCTTAAACCTACTCAAATCCATAAAAGTACAAAAACTCAAGTTGAAAGAACAATTCCGAAGCATCCGCATTCTAATAGAAGAACCAATACCCAGAGACCAAATTTATCAAATCTATCAAATCTATCTTCTAAAATCTTCAAATCTAGAGCCGTCATCGAGATGGGATCCCGAACAACCAAGTATTTAAATCCTGATATAAACCGACAATGATCCTGATATAATATGACAACAATCTTGAGTTGATTGACAATGTCTTATCATGTGTTGACAATGATCCTGATTCATTGACAATGATCTGAAAATGATTTATGTGTTGAAAATGATCCCGATTCGATTGACAATGATCTGAAAATGATCTAGATGTGATTTAACAATGATCCTGACATGATTCGACAATGATATGATTTGACTATTATTATGATTTGATGCCAATATTATATATTACTTTGATATTATTTGAGCATAACAATTTGATTAAATTTTGTGTGGACCGACCGTGGTCTTCTTTCTCTTCATCTTTAAACCAATCTGTAGCATGTAGCGTATCAGTAGAAACTTTTATGTATGTGGGTATTGAGGTCACGACCCTGTAGCTCGTGGACCCAATTACATGTAGGCACTTGTAATACAGTGCAACCAATTCTGTCTAATTATATCTTGAACTTTTGATTAAATTGCGGGTCGCAATTTTATGGCCCCCGAGTGTTTTATGTTGGGCTAGAACTGATTTCTAGACCCAAAGTTGGGAATGGGACGAAATGTGTCAGTACACAACACGCATACCCAGCATTAAGTTTACTTAAATAAAAATATATAAAACACCAAGTAAACAATGATAATAGAGAGATAATATACCCAAAAATAAAACATCTGAATTAAAAATAAAATAAACACGAGCAAGAAGTATTACACGAAAACTTACTCAAATATAACCGAAAGACATAAACACACAAAAAACAAATTCGAATAAAGGCGATTAGTAAAAATTAAAAAAGAAAATTAAGAAAATCTTCATAAAATCTTACGTAAAGAAAATTATATCGATATTTTGAATAAAATCCAGAACAATTCATAAAAATGGCGAAATCCATCATGACGGGCCAAACGACCCAATAAAATTTATAAAACATAAATATTTTAGTTTAAAAAATAAATATTTTAGTTTAAAAAATAAATATTTTAGAAAAGGAATCATAAAAAACAATTTAAAAATAAGAAATAGATTAAATTTAGCATGGATGTTCTGGAAATGCTGAAATCCATCATGGAGGCAAATTTAATAAAAAATAATTCGAAAATAAAATTTCAAAAATAAAAACAAAAATTCTTACTGAAAATCGCCATCAAATCGATAAAAATTAAAAATCGAATGTTCGAGAATTAAAATAATCTGAATTTGTTTTACTGCATCAATGCACGCATGTATACTTACACGTCAAACAGAGGCTATATAAACTAACACATTTCGTCACTTTGGAAGCAAGGAAAAAATGCAAATGATATTTTTACTCTTATGCCAAATTTTTGGTTTTGATTTTTCTGAGATTGTAGGTAAGGACGATTTCATTGTGATTATAAGTTATTATTATTGAAACCTTGTTTTCATTATTTCTTTTAAACTATAGAGATGTAGGTTTGAGTGAGATCGTCGGTTATCATTGATTTTGAAGCCAGATCCCAGCCAACCCTGCACTATGCACTTTA
>CAUHTR010007273.1:0-14573 GCA_959609185.1 Schmidtea polychroa | reverse complement strand
AGTGTAAAACTCTCTTTCATGGTTTATCTGCAGCAAGTGTAAAATAATCTATATCATTAGTTTAGGTTTAAAAAATGTTCGTGAAAAACCCAGTGGGTCAACAAAAAAAATTTTCGTGTTCTTTGTAATTCCAAGTGTCATTTTAGTAATCCTTGTTGTAACAAATGATTTTATGGTACGTTTCCATAAATACCATTTATACGCTGCATAAATTAAATAAATTGCTTCTTTTCATTTTAATTGTATATCATTAGTTTATTTATAGAATACCTAGTTATTTAATTTTAGATAAATTGTTTATTTTACACTTTAACTGTCTCATTAGTTAATTTATAGAATACCTAGTTATTTCATAGAATAACTAGTTAAAGTGTCAAATTATTAACGCATTACACACTTTAACAGACACGATCAGTTATTTCATTGAATAACT
Source organism: Schmidtea polychroa (assembly GCA_959609185.1). Lineage (NCBI taxonomy): Eukaryota > Metazoa > Platyhelminthes > Tricladida > Dugesiidae > Schmidtea > Schmidtea polychroa. Next base: position 14,140 of record CAUHTR010007273.1, on the reverse strand, counting down.
AGGTATTCTATGAAATAACTGCATTATATACTTTAACGGTAACATATACACTAATTCCGAGCTTAGCTTCATTACTAGGTTCCAAAAAATGCAGCACAATATAAAACAATTCGAATTTAATCGACACTAAATGTTGTTGTATAAGTTTAAATTTTATTGAATTAAATCTTGGTGTGTGTATGCCATTTACAAAATTGACATTAAATACAAGTATTTACCAAAGCACAATTGATGAGTCTATATCCGTAGAGTCTAAAGTGTGGATCGCGTAAAACTCCAGAGGTGTCGAAAAAAATTGGTTTTATCATTTTGATATATCTAATAAAAGTATTTTTAAAATTTTTTAAAACTTCATACTTTTTTTTATATATAAGTTTTTAAACTTTAAAAATAAAAACTTATTAAATAATAAAATAATTAATTTTTTGTGCTTTTTCTGTTTTTAACTCTTACAAAAAACGAACGATCGAATAAATCCACAAAAAAAATTTTCATAAGAGAAAATTTTCGCGCCATATTTGAATTTTTTTAATCTAGTATTCTGTGTTTAATTTCATTTTTAATTGATAACATTCAAAATTGATTGTTTGTGTTTTAAGTGGTGTTTAGTCGTTTTAGTATTATTCTTTTTCAGAGATTTTATAATTTTCACGTTACTATACATTATTTTCATATTTTGATAAAATAAGACGTTAAGACAAATTGGACCTAGTCGTTCAGACACTAACGAAAATGATAATTATGTTATTTGTTGAACTACAAAAGCCAGTAAAGGGCGAAAAATATCGTCTGAATGTATAAACGCTGCTACTTCAAGTGCAGTTCAGTCACAAAGATCTAGTAAAGAGTCAACATCTTATAATGCAAATGGAACTAAAAAATATAGGAAATGTCAAGAGGAATATATCAAATATGGATTTACTTACACCGTTATTAATGATGAACAACCTCCATTATGCGTCATTTGTTTGGAAAAATTAGATACCGAAAGTGTGAAGCCTGGTAAATTGATGATGCGTTTGGAAACAAAACATTCAGAGTTAATTAATAGAAATCTCTTTTAAAGACGTGCAAGTAATATGCAAAGTCAGAAAACTTTTATGGTAAAACATACAACAGTGCCACAAAAAATTTTAAAAGCATAGTTGGAAGTTTCATATTAGATAGAATATAATATAAAGCCACACATCATTGGAGAATCTCTTATTCTCCATGCTGCCATAAAAATGGTGACAATTATGCATGGAGAAAAATACACTAATGATATTAAAAGTACAGGCTAACCTCTCAATAATTTCTTTTTAATAATAAATCGGAATTAGTGTTATTTTTTAAGTTTTTGCAATTTTTTTTTGAATAAAATATATAAATATTTAATTTAAAAAATTGTTAACAATTTTAATTGAACAAAAGTATTTTTGATTTTTTCAATATATTTTGCTAGGTGGGTTCGCATAATTTTTTTATTTAACACTATTCCTACCGACACTTCACGTATACCTATTCCTACCGCGGCCGGTCAAATGACCGGTCTTTCACAACTTATATTTTTCAATATTGAATGCAGACCAATAGAGAGCTTACCAGTATAAAAATATATTTTCTTTTATTCAAGAGTACATAAACTACATTTTATTCTTTTTCGTCTTATTCTTTCTTATTCTTTTTTTCGCAAAAAAAAATTCAACGGAAAAAATAAAAACTAAAATATGAAAATGTAAATCAATATAGATAAAAAAAATCAATAAAAGATAAAATGTGAAACTTACTGCGACGTATTATTAGTCTTGTTCACTATTTTGAAAATGGCACTTACAACACTTAATACGATATAAAATATTATAAAATAATAATAAAAGACTGCCAAGTATGCTCTTTGTGACTTTGACGTTTCGATGCACTCTGTTCGTGTTGCAAGACTCTACTGATTTGAATTCGTGAGAAGACGTCTATCTATTTCCTTCAGTTATGAGTTCATTTCTTTTCCGTCATAGTGATAAGATTGCGTGAGAAAATTCGAGGAAGTGGACCGTATCAAATCAGTCAAGCAAATAAACACCGCTAACCCGATAGTCGAGCGAGAACTGCAAACACTTGGAAGTGCCGTAGACCATTTTCTGGAAGGCACTTATTGGATAAAATCAGGCCACAACTACATTACCTTTCGTTTGCAACGACTTTATAGTTTTGGCATTGAGTCTTAGAGAAAAACTATTACAAAAATGTTTAAATCGTACCACCGGTCAAATGACCGGTCGTGGTAGGTAAGACAGACTACAAATTTTTCTCAGAAAATAAACAATAAAAAAATAAATGAATATTGAGAAATGTATCATACATATATATGAGGAAAAGTCATAAAGTTTAAAGGCGATTCGCATACGTTGAATGTAGGAAATTCCAATTGAAAATTTAAAAACGGTCATTTGACCGGTCCCGGTAGGAATAGTGTTAAAGAAGGGGGTCATAGTACAAAAAAATTTGTGCATCACTGATCTAGATCACATTAATATCGAGTTTCACACACATTTGTAATCGTTAAGACGCGTCTGAACTTTATTAGTATTTTTGATATGGATTATGTTTATATGTGAATATTTTTAAGCTTTAAATCATTAATTTTTACTATTTTTAATTAAATATAAATGTTTTAGATACGTTATATATTTGAAATTATTTCTCGATAGAGATCACGTTTTTAAAATTAACATTTATCTACTTGATTTTAAATATTTCAATGCTATTTTGTTATAATAAACATTCCAATAATTTTTCTCTATTTCCTCCGTAAATATTTGATGACTTCTTCCTTGTCATAGCGATCCAGCATTTTTTTAGCTGATTGTCATAATATATAAAAGTTTTCACCACTTTACATGATACGAATTTTTTATTGATTATCAAAGAAATTTTGGAAAAATACTTAAAAATTAGATAATATAAATTTCTAAAAGTTCCGATTTATGAGCATAATTTTTTCTAAAAAAGTTATGTAAACAATGTCAAATCATATTTTTATATATTCCACAATTTTAAATATTTTTAAATTTAATTTTTTGAGCATCTTAATGATTAAAAATCTACAGTGTGTATATTTTTAATAATAGGATGTTAGTGTTTCTGAGCTTTTTTATTTTCTGTGATCTACATCATTTTTTACTTTATTAAAAATTTCTAAAATTTAAATTTTTGTTGTGATTTCATAATTGATCTGAGTAAGAGTAAATGTTTTTTATTGAATTAATTTTTTTTTGAAAAATTTATTAAGTGAACCACAATTATTGAAAATTGGTCCATAATTATAAATTTATGTGCGTCATGGGCAAAACTGAGAATAAATAAAAGCGTATAAGTGGATAGAAAAAAATCGCTAAAAGAAAATAAATTAATGTCACAGTTATGATTTCTAAAATTTCTTTAATGATAAATACACAATTGGATATGATAAATACACAATTAGAACCTTGACATTTAATGAGAACCAAAATTTTTTAAAAAAATTTATATTTTGAAAACTTTATATTTTGAAAACTTTATTCACTGCTTTTCCATATAGACAAAGCCATTGAATTGTGTAAGTTTATATTAAAAATTAAGTTCAATTATAATTATTTTTTATAAATTTTTGAAGATAAAACTCTAATTTAAATTATTTTAATTCCAATTTCGAAGAAATAAAACTTTGAATAATTTTATACAATTAATTAATGATAAATTTGTAAATAGTGTCCCAATTAATTTTTTAAATGTTGGTATTTAATTTTTTTCCCAATTCTATTTTAATTTAGAAATCAACTTCATATCAACTTCATTGCTGGAGCTAATGAAGTTTCAACTGAAACAGTTATCACTTTATTCAAGCCGATTTTACTGTGTGATTTATTAGAAAATATTAGAAGATCTCCTAAATTCATCTTAATGAAACCAAATTTATCAAAGTAACTTAATAGTATTGCACTATTTATTTTTCCGTTGACAATTAAAAAGTATGCATTTATTAAAAATTTTAATATTTAAATTAAATTGAGTCCCAATTAATCGCAATGAGTTATATTCCCTTTAGAGAAAACTAAAGAAATTTCGTTGTATCCGAGTTAGCGTGATCCTGCATATTTCATAAGGATATTGTATGGACCCAAACGATATTGACGAGTTTCACTATAAATTGTTAGACTTACTTATCAGAATTATGACACAATTTAAATACTCTCAATAAATTTGTTGCTTTAATAATTATTATTTCTGAATTTAATCCCGTTTCGGAATTAAGGTGCATTCTCAATTATTTATTAAAAATTTATCATCACTTTTTCGTTATTAAATAATTTTTATTTCATTTATTTTGACTCCGTTACATGTGCTTGTTCCAATGGACTACTAACTACTTAATAATAACTTTTCATATTTTATATCAAGTTGAATCTAAATAAGATATCGTTTTTACAAAACGTAATATTTCATAATTTGCCATGTAAAGAAAATAATTTTAATTATCAAAATAAATGTTATGTTCAATGGTTATAAGTCATTTTTTTCACAATGCTCTATTTCTTAATGATACCATTTCCTATATATTTACATTGAAAATGTTTTGGAATTCTTGAATTCTTTAAATTATCTGCTACACATGACTAAATACCAGTGAATCCATATCCGAATTCCATCTATTTTCTGGATTATTGAATTCCGGATTTTTCGAATTTTACTTCTCTTCTTTAGAAATAAGTTAGCAAACTATTTTGTGCTAGTGTTACCTCAACATTTATTATTTGGTTATAAATTATTAGCATTTTGCTATGAAATATATATACTTTCCACTTAAATTTAAAAATGTCAAAAGATCTGAAAGGGTAGAATTCACGTTTAAGTTAAAACTGGATATTGCTAATAAACATTTAAATTGTATATATCAGATTAAATAAATTTTTATATAAATATTTAAATTAATAAATTAAAGTAAGTTTAAAATATAAAAATAAATAAAAATATATTAAATATTAAAATAAATTAAACCAGCATTGAAATCAGCATCAAAATTAAAATAATAAAAAAGCCTCGAACAGATTGTTTGAATATTACAAACAAGCGCAGTTTTTTGAATAAAATAAATTTAGTACCGTATATACTCGTGTATAAGCCGAGAAATTTTGGGCAATTTTTTAAGCTAATTTTTTCCATTCGGCTTATATACATGTCAAAAACAAGATTTTGTGATTATTTAAATAATTCGTCGGATTTTAGCTATTTTTTTTACCTCGGCGTATATACGGGTACTTGATTTTGGACAAAAAATTGACTATAAAAACTCACTTCGGCTTATACATGAGTATATACGGTAATTTTATTTGGCTAATTTATTAATTATGGAGATTGAAAATGAATTCGACGTTGTTGCGGCTAACATGGCGACCACACCAACAAACCTATTGATTAGCAGGTTGCTACCAGAAAGATTCCACAGAAACGACGACCTGGAAGAATTCATCAAAGAATGCCAAAATTTTTTTAATATTACGAAAACATCTGTCAAGATGCAGATGATTCTGGTTACCACACTGTTGGATAAACCATTATACGATGAATATGAAAAAGCAGAAGGAAAAACATTTGAAGAGAAGCTCAGATCAGCATTTTCGAGGCCAAAATCATTATTCGAAGACTTAAAGGAAGCTCTAAATTATGAACAAGGATCCGATTCAGCAGACCGCTTTATCGAAAAAGTAGAGAAATTAACCAAAAGATTACTGCGACATGAGTGGAACGAAGAAGAAATTAAAAAGTGCCTGCTCATGAATGGGGCTCGAGAGAAAAAAGTTAAAAAGGAAATAGAAATGCAAGAACTAAAGACGTCAGAAGAAATTAAAAGCACAATTAGAAAAGTTGAGAAAGTGAATAAAGCTATAAACCATGTTAACTCCATCAGACCTATAACATATATGAAACCTGTCAAAACCTACAGAGATGCCGTTCAAAGACCCGCACAGACAAATACGATGCCAATGTCAAAACCATTGGAAGCGACTAAGAACGTCGTATGCTGGACATGCCAAAAACCAGGTCATTTAAGCCGAGAATGTTCTATGAAGAGGAGGATTCAGTGTTTTGGATGTGGATTATATGGACACGTACGCCGAAAATGTCCAAACATTCAGTGTAGGAGATGTCATCTACAAGGTCACAAAGAAACTGAATGCCATACAAACCTAGAAAGATTTAAGCCGAAAATGAATCATTACGGAAGAAATAATGCAGCACACCGAAATAAAGGGGCCGATTTCAACAGAACAATCAGTATAACAGAAGAGAGGTAGCAGCAATTGGAAATCAAGATGCAAACTATCAACTGAAACTATCAAGTGAAGCCGAAGAGAAATACGACGAAATGCAATACCCAAACGAGGAAGCTCCATCACAGGAAGCGATGATAGGAGCCATTTATTAGGTAATTTTGATTTTGATGAAAATGCTGGTTATAATAATGTAAATAATTTGAATAATGTAAATAATTTGAATAGTGTAGATAATTTTAATTTTTTTAGTAAAGATTTATGTAATAATATGGATGATTTAACTAATTTTAATGTTTATAAAAGTAGCAGTATAGATCATAGAAATGAAAACAGCAAAAAAATGTGTAGCGATGAAAGAACAGGAGAAAAAGTATATAGTTTCTTAAAAAAAGTCATTTGATATGAATGAAGATAAGATTGGGTGGATTAATGAAATTTCCAATAGTATAAAGAACAAAGTGGAACAAAATATATTTACGAAAGACGAATGGAAAGGACCTCGTATGACTTATCATAAAATGCAAGGTAGACCAAGTATAACACTTGAAATTCAGGGGCACGGAATCGAGTGTCTGTTAGATACAGGAGCACGAGTTAATGTAACGTCTAAAGCAGTACTGGATAAATTGGACAAAGTCGAGATAATAAAAACAGATGAAATGCTAAGGTGTGCAAATGACAGTAAATTGGAGACTATAGGAAAAGTTCAAATTGAGGTAAAGATAGGGAAGCTAACAAAAATAGTGACCTTTACCGTCGTACAAAACATTGTCCCAGATGTTATTGGGGGTATAGAATTACAGAAACAATTCGGTATTGAATTAAGATGGATTCAAGAAGGTGAAATGATATCTAACGAACGTATATGTGAAATTGATGCTAAATTTGGGAGGAATATTACAAATGAAGAAAGATGCCAACATGCGATAGAGAAGTTGAAAGTAAAAGAAGATAAATTGCTTGTAGAAATTATCAAGAGAAATAAATGTGTTTTCATGGCTGATAAGTGGGATGTTGGATGCACTGATTTAATTCAACATAAAATTGAAACAAATGGCGGACCAATAATGATAAAGCCCAGAAGACAGCCTATAAACTTGGAAGAGAAAATAAACATGGCCATTAAAAATCTGGAGGATAATAATATTATAAGGAAGTGTAATTCACCTTGGAATACCCCTTTAGTGTGCGTTTGGAAAAAGGAAAAGAAGGATATCAGACTCTGTTTGGACTTTAGACAACTTAACAAAATTACTGAAAGCCAAGCGTTCCCGATGCCTAACGTTGACGAGATCTTAGATGCTTTGCATGGTACTAGATATTTTAGTTCTATTGACCTTGGAAACGCATACTATCAGGTGAAGTTGGATAGAGATTCACAGGAGAAAACAGCTTTTTCAACGAAAGAGGGGTAATTCTGTTTCAACCGAATGCCGTTTGGCATTGCGGCAGCACCAGGAACTTTTCAAGAGCTCATGACGAAGATATTAAAGGATTCATGGAAAGACGGGGTAATGGTTTATCTGGACGATATATTAATTTTTACTAACACAATGGAAGAACACTATAAACTGCTGGAAAGAGTATTGCAGAAAATCGCAGAAGCTAAACTAAGAATTAATCCTGAAAAATGTCAAATACTGAAAAGCGAAGTGAAATTCTTAGGCCATATTATAAATAGAGACGACATCCAAACGGATCAGAGCAAAATTGAAGCTATTCAATCATTTCAAAGGCCGAAATGTGTGAAAAATTTAAGGAGTTTCTTGGGTATTTGCAACTATTATCGAAAATTTATTAAAGAATACGCAAAGAAGGCAAGAGCTTTAGAGAGTATATGTGGTAAAAATAGCGACAAAATAATATGGAATGAAAATTGTGAACAGGCTTTTGAGAATATGAAATTGGCATTAATAACCGCACCGATTTTGGTATTTCCTGATTTTAAGAAAGAATTCATACTGGATACGGATGCAAGTTTCGATACAATCGGCGCAGTCTTATCACAGAAGAATGACATGGGATATGAGCAAGTTATTGCATATGGCTCACATGCGATGAATGACCACGAAAGAGGCTATTGTATTACAAGAAAGGAACTCCTGGTTATATATTATTTTTGTCGGCATTTCAATCACTATTTATATGGAAAAAGATTTACACTACGTACAGATCATAAAGCAATAACATTTATGCTAACCACGAAGAAGCCAATTACAGCTCAATTCCAGACCTGGATAAACTATTTAAGTAGTCTTGATATAAAAATGGAATTTAGAAAGGGTACGCTACATACTAACGCAGACATGTTATCGAGGAAAACGTGTGGCACATGTGTACAATGTCTTATGGAACACGATAATCCTAAAATGGGAAGAATGAAAACCAGAATGTTAAATATAATGACTGAAGACAAAGGAGAGGAATGGCAAATGAATAGTGATGAAATAGAGGAGATTAAAAATAAAATAAGAACGCAAACGAGTGGAAGGTTTATAATAGAGGATAATATTATTTATACCAAAGATAAAAGAATATGGATACCAGAGAGCCAAAGAAGAGAAATGATTAACAAAACACATCTATTACTTTGCCATGCTGGAGTTGACAAAGTTATCAAATACATACAAAACAATTTTGATATGAGAGATCTAATAAAGGAAGTAAAAACGACAATATCAAATTGCGAATCGTGCCAAAAAGTTAAAGTTGTAACTACAAAGATGAAAGAGAAACCAAAAGTACTTGAAGCATCCGAATCCTCCGAGAAAATATATATGGACATATGTGGCTTAATGAAAGAAACATTTAACAGGAAAAGATACATTTGCGCAATAATCGACCATTACAGCAAATACAACTGGATTCTAAAATTTGGGGCACCCAAAGAACTACATGTAGATTGTGGGAAAACATTCGAAGCTAATAGCATAAAGAATATAAGCAAAAATGCAGGGTTCGAGATAGTGTATTCGAGTCCATATCATCATAATACGAATGGTATAATCGAAAGACAATTCCGGACAATAAGAGATTTTATTAATACATCGCTGAAAGACGGAAATACAAAAGACTGGGCAGACCTTATCCCAGATATAGAATATACACTCAACGCAACCATTCAAAAAACAACGGGAGTAAGCTCAGCTGAAATTATTTTTGGTAGGAAAATTGATAGATCAAAATTGTATAATGATAGTAGAATCAACAGGAACGATATCGCATTGAAAATTGAAAGTAAAAGACAAAATGAGGAAATAACAACTGCAAGGAGGTTGGATATTGGAGACAAAGTGTTAATCAAACGAGAAATACGAAACAAGGATCAAGATAGATATGAAGGACCATACACGGTAACAAAACGAATACACGATCGCAGTTATATGCTGAGAGATAAAAGTGGGAAGTCTTTAATCAGGAATATTGAAAAGATTAAAGAATTTAAAGAAGGGGGATGAAAGGGTAGAATTCACGTTTAAGTTAAAACTGGATATTGCTAATTTTAAATTGTATATATATCAGATTACATAAATTTTTATATAAATATTTAAATTAATAAATTAAAGTAAGTTTAAAATATAAAAATAAATAGAAATATATTAAATATTAAAATAAATTAAACCAGCATTGAAATCAGCATCAAAATTAAAATAATAAAAAAGCCTCGAACAGATTGTTTGAATATTACAAACAAGCGCAGTTTTTTGAATAAAATAAATTTAGTAATTTTATTTTCCTAATTTATTAATTATGGAGATTGAAAATGAATTCGACGTTGTTGCGGCTAACAAGATCATTTTGAATTTTTTCCACTGATATTTTGTGTACGATTTTTTATTTTAAATTAATTTTTCAATGAGTATTTACTTAATTCGATGCACACACATTCGCAGTAAATATAACGTGATTTTGACAAAGCGAAAAATTTCTGAAACAAATGGGATTAACAAAAATTCGATGTGTTTAACTAAAAAAATAAATAGTTTTTCATCCCTGAAAAAGAAGAATGGCCTAGGGAAATATTTGCGTATGCAAGAATTAGATGACAGCTCGAAATCAGCGAAATGCATTCTAAAACTTGTAATGAATTACTGTGAACTAATTCGCAAATTATCCGAAATTTATTATCATGTTCGACGAGTGGACTTCTGTTAGAAGCATACGTTTTATGAACGTAAACGAACTTGGATCTCAACAAGTTTGGAATTGTCTTGTATTAGTGGCAGATTTAAGTCTGAAAATTGTGAGTATTATTGGAGCAAACGCTTTAGTCATTCCAAATATTGAATCTGATATTTTGTGTATTGTGACTGACGGTGCATCTATTATGCAGAAGGTTGGTCAATCTTTATCTTGCGAAATTTTGTGTTTTGTACATGCAATTCAAATTGCTATAGTGCAGGCTTGGCGAACCTTTTTGGGTTCACGTGCCAAAAATCCTCAAATATTATTCCTCGATTGTGTGGCGTGCCGAAGGAGTAAAAAATTTACCAAGATAGAAAAAATAAATAATTATTTATTTTTAATTTTATTTACAAGCTTAAAAATTACAAGAGTTTCTTAAAAATAAAGTCGTAATCAATAAAAACACACATTAGTTATCAATGAAATTTTTGCTGTTGTATATTCGATGACAACTCCTTAATATCTGAATTATATTTCGTCACTTTTAGTAATACATACGACCAACTTGATTCATCAATCATTCTCTTTCTTGAATTACATTTTATGAAATTCATTTGGGAAAATAATGATTTACAAGAGAAAATTGATAATATTGCTCTTGATAGTTTTTTTAAATCGCTAAAAATTTCTGGAATGGCGTTCCAAGTTCCCATTATTTCTACTGCATTTTTATTAATTATGTTCGTTAATCGATTGTTTTCAATTATTTCGAAATCATTTGTAATTAAGCTTGAAATGCTTTGATTAAATCAAACATAGCAATAATTGTTTTGTTAACATCTTACAGTTTAATATTCTATTCATTTAAATGTAAGCACCAATCAGTAAAAACATTAATTTTGAAAGCCATTCGACTCATTATATTTTTCAATGAGATTTTCGTTAATTAAAAAAAGCTTAACTTTAACTTTAATGAAATTAATTAATAAGTCACGGATTATTTAATCAAGATTTTAATTTTTTTAATTTAAAAATAAAAAAAATATTTTTTAACTTGGAAATCGTTCGCACGCCATCCAAATTCTCTAAAGTGCCACCTCGGGCACGCGTGCCCTAGGTTCGCCATGCCTGCCTTAGTGAATACCACAATAACCACAATGACAAAAATTCGGATTCAGATTTGAGTTCCTGTTTTGTCGATGATGAGTTGCAGGTAAATCCATATGATAATGATGAATTTTTAGATATCACAGATAGCTTTAATCAGGGAAAGATTATTGGAAAAGTTAGAAAGATTATTAAAATCTTTCGAATGTCATCCTTGAAAAATGAAATACTGTTAAAGATGATAGTAGATGGTATTGTAGACTCCAGCTCAACAGGAATCCTCGACTCTCACAAACTTTTTTGGGCGTCTGATACCCCCTACTTTTTTTGCGATAGCCTCCCCTACTTTTTTTAATTTTCGGACACCCCTTACTTTTTTAATTTTAAATTTTGTTGTAACTATCGATTATGTAATAATTTAAATTTTGTTTAAATCGTCGATTACGTCATCAATTTTCATTTTTATAAGAATTTTTTTATGTCAATATACTTGAAATTAAATTATCTATTAAATGAGACTGTGGTGTAATCAAATTTGTGAAATTTCATTTTTAGTGCACCATTTTTGAATTTACACATCTTTTTAAACAACTTGAAATATTTTCACTCAAACAATATATAGATAGAATTTAAATCTCTACAAAATGACATCATTATTTATTTCAAATTCACAACCATAACACTTTAATTAATTTTATAATGAACTTCTAGATAATTCTCCGAGTTCGCCAAATATTTCCACTTTTATATTATGTTTCAAAAAGAAACAAAAAATCCTCCTTATTATTTGATCCTCTAAATCCGATTATCTCTACAGATTCTAATTTGGAAATACTTATTTATCCTCATCCCTCGGCCGATTCGCTTTCAATTATTTGCGAATTCGTTCCGGAAGTTATTGAGATCAGTGAACTTTTCCGCTGCAATAGTCCAGAAATTCATCATCCAATTCATGTTTTGAATGTTTTTCATGGGCCATTGATTTTAAATTTAACTCGTATCTAATAATAATAATAATAAAATAATAATAATAATAATAATAATAATAATAATAATAATAATAATAATAATAATAATAATAATAATAATAATAATAATAATAATAATAATAATAATAATAATAATAAATGTAAATATCATAAATATCTAATATCAAATTCTTTATTTTTTAAATCTTAACATTAACTCATCTCATCTTTTCACAAAAATAATAAAAATTTATTCCCCTTAAATGGAATTATCCAACATGAATGGAGTTAAACTATCTACTGTGAATTCTAGTTGTATAGTGAAGTGAGAATTAGAGTGTAGTTATAGGTTAGCAAAAAGCTGCAATGAGACCATTTAGTTAGCCGAACTTGTTATCCTTTACATTATCAAAATAATAGCTTACATTTTTTTATCCTAAAATTTTAAACTCCCTTGCTTTGATAAACGAAACTCGTCATCTCCGTGTGTTAAAGAGGGAAAGCTTGTGACGCTCCAAGTGGTCAGCGATTATACTTGCGATTTAATTGTCATTATTTAGTTCACTACGAAAAGATTGTGAGATGTTAACATATCGAAGACTATGCCATGAAAAACATTTTGCTGTCATTTGCCAATGGTTTTTCAATGTCCGCTGGCAATTTTTTCTAACCCATTAATTTTTTTTAAAAGCATAACAATACTTAGCACTATCCGACTCAATTCATGCTTTGTCTACTACAGTGGTGGCCAACCCAAATCAATCGAAGGCCAAATTTTCGGAAAAATACTATCACGGGCCACAATAAATTCATTTAAATAAATATAACTCGTTTTTACGATTCAAGTAAACCTAGAATCAATTTTTTAAATTAAAAACATGCTTAACTCGAATATGAATTCTAAGAAAGACAATTATTGATTTGATGTTTAAAATTGTGTCCGGGCCACATCAAAACGCTTCGCGGGCCACCGGTTGGCCATGGCTGGTCTACTATTTATTACTCACAATATTTCTAAAATGAATTATACAGCATTTTGACAGTCGTCTACCAATGCAAATATGACAAGAATATCGTCATCTTTTCCACAATTGAAAGAATTTTGCGTTCTTATAATATAAAGTGACTGAACTAATAATTTTTCTCTCTGTTGGTATCTTTTCGATATGTTACAAGGGTCAAATGATAATATCAAAATATTTAAAAAGTTTATGTCACAATAATCTCCATAGTAAGACGCAGAGTTACGGGAATATAATATAATATCATTACCCCTTATGTCAGTGTTTCCGTGATATTCAAAGATGCTAGAGGTTTTGAACTCTAAAACTACACAGGTGGCTCTTGCGAACATATTTTATAACTTATTAATTACTTAGAAATTACGCAATATCGCCGTTGACTTAATGAGAATTTAATTCGAAGTAATAGATCCTACTTCAATTTTCAACCTTCACACTGAAAAATATGTAAAAATAAAAAGTTTCCTTCATAGTTTCTTGAAAAGGTTTGGTGTGCCACGAACATTTTCCGATTTACTTAATGTACTGCGATCCTAAAAAGGTTGAGAAACACTGGTTTATGTATAACGTTTGACATAATTTTGTCTATCTAATAACAAATGAATTTATAAGTATCATATCATTGCTC
>CAUHTR010007272.1:17000-40952 GCA_959609185.1 Schmidtea polychroa | reverse complement strand
ATTATTTGCATATCCGGTTAATTGAAAAATGTAATATACGTTGGGTAGTTTTTGTTATTTGTGCTTTCAATTAAGGAGCACAAGAAAGTCAGACAGTACCGACTCAAAATATTAAAAATCAACAAATCATTTTTGTACCTTTCTTGTACAACCACAACAATTGAATGGAAACATTTAAAAAAGGTGTAAAAAATTTTTTTCAGAAAAAGTAATATAAATCTTTGGATGAAATATTAGAAACTTTAAGATTGTAACAAATATAAAATTTAATAGAATGTTTAATTTATGTGAAAAGTGTTATTGGAAAAAGAAATAAATAAATTATATAACCATCTATGTCACCCTGTTTAATTAAATTGTAAAAATATAAACAAGTATCATTTATAAAGACTTCATACTAAGAATTATTTTACAAAAATATTAGAATGTAATCAAATTCGTGGTGTGCCCTATAACTAGTGAGACCCATATAGAAATAAATAAACGAACGCAAATATATTGTATTTATAAGAAGTAAGTCATGCAGGATTTATTTCTCAAATAATTCCATTTACATCGACACATTTTGTCAGCGTGAAACTCGGGTTTTGAAAGCGATTCTGAAGAAATTTCGGAAGAATTTTCACGAAGAAAATGCGTCACTCCATTTTTACAATGGTATTTTATAGCAAACGGCTGATCTTGCAGGAGATTTCTTGAGGTGATTAAACACATATAAGTCTAAAGGACCCAAATCCGGCCTGTATGGAAGATGGAAAAGCACGATACGTTCACAACTCTCAATTTTTCCCATTGAAACTACACTCGTTTGGATGGGAGCGTTATCGTGTAAGTCATAGAGCCCACACACGCTGCTTTTACATTGGAGCTTCATTGTGTAATTGTAACATGAATTCACAACCAACCAAAACAATAACCACTAATTGTGACTGGAGCTTCCTTGTTTCTTGCACAAGTTTGTATTATTATATTAGTTAGTTTGATATCTTCTATATGTTGACCATGACGAGTTATTATGCTATCGAGATAACGAAAGAATCCAAGTATGATAAATCATAGGAAAACATAAAAACTATTATAATTTGACATAATTTAAAAGTCATATTATAATTTCTTCATAAAAATTTTTCTTATTATGCTATCGAGATAACGAAAGAATCCAAGTATGATAAATCATAGGAAAACAGTAATTAGAAAAATAAATAAATTATAGGTGACCATCTATAATCTTAAAAAAATCTATAATCTTATATTATACAAAAATACAAACTTTGAATCCTTCACTGTTTTTTTCAAAATATAAAACTAAATAAAACTAAAATGGTAAAAGTCACTATTTTTGCATAAAGTAAAATTGGGTAATTACAATAAAAGACTGGTTTTATATTGCATATTCAAATTAAAAATCTGTATTTCATTTTATCAATTACGTAGGACATTTTTTAAAGTATACGGTTCCTCTGGTCTATCCTACATTGATATCAAATTATGTAAAGCTCAGTATAGTTCAATAAAACAACTCGAAAATTATTTTGCTAATAAAATCCTTACATTTTGGTAACAGATTTAATTTTGTTTATTTTTCGAGTATACGATTAAACTAAAAATTAATATTTGTTTAAATGAATTAGTTATTTTGTTATATTTCAAATAATTCAAATTTTATTTCAGATGATATTTCTAAAAATTTCTAATTAAAATTGTGTAAACTGAAATTTATTATTATTATATAATTGGAATTTTTTGTTCGAACAAATACTGAATCTAATGGCTAGTGATGTCATTGTCCGAGAGCCAGAGGTGAGAATTTCGCAGTTAAATTATCAAGAAATTTAAATTTTTCAGAAAATTTTTCTGAAATGCGATATCGATTTAATGAAATTTCCTTCAGAATGGCAGGATATACTACAGCCATTTTATCAAGTATGATTATTGTTGATTATTATCAATCTATTTAATTGTTGCAGTTGTTCGAAACTCAAATTTACGAATGGGACAAATTTGAATTCATTGCTCCAGAGTCGATGTTCGAAAAATTCGAACTCAAAGTAAATATCTTTTATAATTTTGAGAATATATCAGTTGAAATTTGATAATTAGAAAGTGGATTTAGGTATCAAAGATTGGTTGAACATGGATGAATGCGCCCAATTAGCACGAGACAAATATGGCGACAGAGTAATGCTGAATAAAGAGCAATTTAACGATTTGAGACGAATGGGAGAAATCCATGTCAAAAGCATTCAATTTCCAGGTGCAATAAATTCTTATTGATTATAGATAATACTCAATTAATTAATTAAAATTCAAAAAAATCAATTATAGTTTTGAGATAAATGTGCAAACTAATAAAATATCCCGAATGAATCAATACTTATCAAAATGCTAAAAAGTAATTAACTAATTAATTAAAAAGTTTGATTTTTAAATACGTTTTAACACCCGAGGGAGATAGTACATTGAACAGGACACAATTGATACCCTGCAATTATCGTGTTGATTTTATTCATCGTGGAGAATTAATTTGGAATTTAGCCGCAATCAATTTCCATGGAAACATTCGAAATTCAATTGTAACAAAACTGCAATGGAAAATGATCTCGTGACATCTGATTTGCTGTTGAATCTGATTGGATGATGAGCTACACCAAATGTGTGTTGGTTTCGATTGGCTTTTACCTCTCTGCCTAAGTCACGTGGTATTCAATATTGTTCAAATTGATCTTTTCATTTATTGATGGACATAATATATTTCTTCGACATATTTGACTTCCAGGAATTATATTCAAATATGAAATAGTGCAAATATCGATTTGTTGGACATAGCTACGTTGTTTTTAATGCTGGATTCAGAGATTTTATAAAGCAAATTCATGCTCAAAAATAAAAAAGAAAACACAATCAAGGTTTCCAACAGGTTATTAGCAATGGCATCAAACGGCGACTAAGAATTAAAGAGTTGACTTAGACTAAAAATATGTAATCATAATTACATATTTTAGTTGCAATTTTTCCATTACATTATCACTGCTTATGTTTCTCATTGTTGCAAATTATTGTTATAATGTTATTATATAATGATATAGAGTTATATATAATTATATTTCCACCAAATGACTCCACAAACATATCTGTAATTATATAAACATTACAAGCGTTGTGATACCCAGTGCAAATCCCAATAGTAGACTAGTTGCGAGCTTTTGGCTCTCATCAGTACTAAGCAGGAGACGCGAAAATTTCTCCGAGCCAGGTAAGTATACAATATTGTTGATTCAACTCTATTGCATACTTTCCCTGCTACACTGGAAATCACATCACGACACCATTTGAAGCTTAATGTAGAATTCAATTAAACGTCAATTTGAAATCACAGAATTGTTTATATCTAGTTATTGTTGCGATTAGGCAAAAATCAAATTAACAAATTAAATTTAATTAAAATCAGGTTTTCATATGATAAAATTGAGATATTTTATTCACTATTCGATTTTCCAATGGCAATGAAAATTAAATGACTGAAATGATTGAAATGCCAAAATTTGCAATATTACTATGTTGATTAATTACGTTACATAATAATATAATTAGGTAATCGCATTATAAAAATTCACATTCACTCATACATTCACATATTGAATTAGTCTTGACGTTCGGGGATTTCATCTGACCAGATCAGTTATCTGCAAATATGCATTCAGCTAGTAACTGATAATATTGCAGGCGACATTATTCGAAGAACTATAAATGAATTACGAAAGACGATATTGGTAGTTTCTGTTATTCTGTCAGCGTTCAAGGAAGTATTGAAATGCATCGGTAGATGCAGCAAATGTTATGAACAATGTTGATAGAAATGACGCTGACCACAGAATGTTAAAATCTAAGTCTAAACAATTCATTTCCAATGTGCAATGCCGATCCACACCGATCAATTAAAAGTGAAATCAAGGTTTAATGTCCAAAATTTATGATTTTAAAGAAACATTTACACTAATTGTTTTGTTTATACAATATGTTTACCAAAATGATAATAATGACAAATTTTTCAACAGTTATGTTTATTTTGGTTATTTATAAACACTATTTTATATGATCGTTATTCAATGTTTGTTGAGAAACTGTGAAAGGACGTTAAAAAGAATTTTTACTTTAATAAATGATATGTAATTTTATTGAATTAACAAACCTAGATTCATTTATTACATTTTTATTTTCGAGTAAAAGTTTAACGACATTTCTATTTATCCTTTCATTATTCAATGCTATACTGATATTAAAAAAATTATATATAAGCTAAAGTTGTTCTAACAGAGGAGCTAATGGTATATGCAATAGATATGATAATTTACAATGACTGTCAGAAATCATATCAAAGCTTCAAATTTCTCTGTGATTTCTATAATAAATTCTATTAGTTCAATGTTTATATCCCCCCCCCCCCCCCCATTCTGCAATTAGATCCATATATCCATTTATATTCATATCATTGACAGTAAATTATATTATAGAAAAATAAATAATAATAATAATAATAATAATAATAATAATAATAATAATAATAATAATAATAATAATAATAATAATAATAATAATAATATAAACTGATGATTTCTTGGTAGCAGCATTAATTAAATTTTAAATAATTAAATGATAATTTAAGCCTTTTGCTGAGATTATAAATTTAACTATAAAAATAGTCCTTTTCAATTTCCTGGAATTTAGTTTCTTCTATTTTCAAATGCTTTTTGATCTTCTCTTTTATTCCCTTTTTTTACTTCTCATTGGTTAAAAATAAACTTTTTTGAAGAATTTATCAATTTCTTATTAAATATCCTCTAAAATTCTAAACAAAACACTAAAAAATGTTAAAGTTTTTAAAGCTTCTATAATTAGCTCTAGAAACCTTTTTTTAATAAATAATATCCTAAAATATTTATAAAAATATAATTTCCAATAACTATTTATATAAGCAATTTAAATATTTCAAAGAAATGTTTATATTTTGATTTTTATTCCAATTGATTTTTTAAAAGTATATTTCCTTAAAATTTGATCTAGTTTTTCTATAGTATTTTTAATTGTTATTTTTAATTTTTTAAAAGCTATTCTCAAGGTCAAAAACAACAAATCAAACTGATGATTTCATTGATCTCTTGTTTAGTGTCATTGTTGGCCGTCTGTTTATGATGAGAATTTTGACAATTTTTTTTGGATGTTTCCATTGACTAAGATTTTGATTGAAATATTTTTTCTTTCCTTCCTTGGTTAACATTGTTGGAGATGTCTGTATACCGAGGATTTCCCACCAGGATCTACATGTTTTTAACTCTTTGGTGCAAGGGCCTGAGCATACTTCCAATGTATATTTCTTTGCATACATTGGACAATGTTTTTTCAAAATCATATATTTTTCGGTTTTGGCAGTTTTCTATTGTGTAATTGTTTGTTTACCAGAGTTTTTCTCAATGTTCAAGATTTATGTGCTATACGAATTGGAAGGCCAGCAGCAAAAAGCTTAAATTATCGTTTCATTGTCTAAAATAATAATAATAATAATAATAATAATAATAATAATAATAATAATAATAATAATAATAATAATAATAATCATAATAATAATAATAATAATAATAATTAGGTAAAGATCATGTTTGGAAAGTAAATCGATTTTTCCAGAAAGGCACGGATCGAACTTATAAGGACTTTCAAAAGGTAAGGAAAACATTAACATTTTAGTATATTATAATGCAGAAAACGTAAATTTCACCTCATACGCCAGCGCATAGGGAACAATATTAAATCTGGGTGAACATCTGTGTGAGAATTGGTGAGAGCTGACAGGCAGCAGAGTTCATATACATATTCTTTCAATATCATCTCGAGATAAAATTGTAAATAGAAAATAATTTGAAAACAAAATTCATATTTTACTGATGGGAGATTATTGACGAGCGATCTCTGAATCAGGAAATCATTTATTACTATTACCTTTATTTTATCCAGTCTATCATTCAATTTGATTGAAATTTGATTTTGCACATTTAATGATCCAAATAAATCTCTTCGATTTGTTGTGACGATGAATTATCACCAATTTTGTTATTTTACATGCAAATTGTGAGAAATTTGTTGTTGATAACTGCTGCTTTTAACTAATGATACCATTTTCTGACTTCCGAACTTAGTAGTAGCTTAAAACAGGCACAATAAAATACATGCACAGTGCGAGATGCTAAATAAGTAGCAATCAGCATGAAAAATTTAATAAAACAACTATTTAGTAAAATTTAAAAATAACAAATTAGTCACACGATGATGGAAGGCCAGAAGAATCGGCGACGGTTTACTATATGCATCCCAAAAAAATAAATAATTAATAAATAAATTAATTAAATAATCATTTTATTTTAAACCTTAAAAATGCAAAATTATCCTGACTTATACATACTTTTTTCAAATTAGCTCTGATAAATTGGAATCTATTGAATACTTTCAGAGAAAAAACGTTTTAAAAAGTAATTTTAATTGTTTTTGTGGTCATCAAATGACTTTAATAAAAAGACATAATATTACAGATGGATATACCTATAGATGTTCAAGAAAATGCTCTTCCTGCAGTGTAAGGAAAGATTCTTTTTTTGAGAAATCAAAGCTACCACTTTCTACATTGGTTCTTTTGACTTATTTTTGGGTATTGGGGGTGCCTAGCAATAAAATTTTAACAATGGTAAAGTTATCAAAAAAAACTTTGGCAGATTGGAATAATTTCTTTTCAGAAATTTGATCGACCTCTTTACTAAATTTAAATAACGATGATCTCATGATTGGGTGAGAAGGAGTAATCACTGAAATCGATGAAAATCTTATTTCCAAAAAAACCAAATATAATAGAGGTCGGAGATACAGGGAAGTTTGGATGATGGGCGGTATTGACAGAGTTTCACAAAAATGGTTTGCGAGAGTTGTCGAAAGAAGAGATCGTGAAACTCTTGTTCCTTTAATCACTAGGCTCTATTTTCCACTCTGATATGTGGCGTGGATATTATACTGAAACCTTCAATCTCGGAAATTTACCTGGATTAAATTACACACCCTGCTGTTAATCACAAATTGGAATATGTTAACCAAGAAACTGGTGTTCATACCAACACTATTGAAGGATTATGAGGTAATTTAAAGACTGATTTAAGAAGTAGAAGAGGAATGTCATTTACCGAAAAAATGGCTTTTATTGATTTTAAAATGTGGTTATCAAGGCAAAATACAACAGAAAATCATTTACTAGATATGTTCTTGTACGCAATTTCTGCCATAAAATAAATGATTATTTAATTGATTTATTTATTATTTAATTATTTTTTTTGAGATGCGTATAGTTAACCGTCGCCGAAGAATCAAACCTATAGTTGCCAACTGCATACTGTTACATCTAGAGGATACATAAGCGGTAATTATGCTTCAAATGATGCTAAATACCCCGAACTCAATTATGTAAAACAAATTATTGTATAAAAATTATTCTTTCATTCGATATTTAAGTCTATCATGCTCATGTTCTTCATCAAGTTATTAATGGGAGAATTTATCGTTTGGACAATTGTAATTAAGGTTTTTCATAGAAAAGATGATAGAAATAGCCCTGAGTGCCCATATTTACCTACCCATCTTGATGAACCAGAAATTTTATCTGTAAATTTAAAAATGAAATATTCTAACAATTAATCCCGTTGATTCAATTGAGAGTATATTTATTTAAATAAAATGATCCTGTTCAAGTGATATATTAAACTATTGGATTTATCCAGGACCTGTCGAGAGTGCTTCGACTAATTGAGATCACAATGAAAAACCGAGTGGTCGGCAAAAAGCTTAGTATGTTATCATCAATAAGACATTTATGGAAAGGACTATATTTATTTTTTGGTTGGCAATAATTTAATAATAATTTATTAATTTCTATTAGACCTGATTTTTGGTTTGCCCCACAATAATCCCGGGAATATCGATGAAAAAATGAATGAAGAATGTACCCAATATTTGATCTGTGAATTGAATGTTTCTGTGAGTTTTTTCTACTAATAATCATTATATTCCATTTTATTTTGTTTATTTCCTAAACAGAAAAAATTTCTGGGACAATTATACGACTTTTGGACGTATTTAGAGCAATTGAGCTGTCTCCCTCTCCAATGCAATGCTAACAAATTAAAAGAGGTATTAAGTAGTAAATTCTTGTTTAAATGAATATAAAAATAAATAAATTCGATAATTTTCATTCAGCATTTCCCAGCTTATGTAAGTAGATTGATATTTGCATGTATTTGTTGTGACAATTATTGTTTATGTTGTTATTTATCGCTTGTTGACTTTGATTTACCTGATTCTGTTCCTATTTTGGTCAATGTGCTGAATTTATCAATCTGATCTTGCGTATCATAATTAAATCAGTCAATGCTTAATTCTCGTTTTATTTAGGAAGATATTGATGCCATTCCTAAAGGAATTTATCAATTCATAACTCCCAGCCGCCTCCAAATTGACTTGCGGATCATGAACCGGAATCTGAAAGCCAAATGTTACGATCTCGTCCAGGATTGTATAAATGACATTGAACAGTCGAATTGGTTTATCGAATTCAAGAACAGTTATGTTGAAAGTGTCTATCGTAATTTTATGTCTTTTCGTGGATTTATTTCATAATCTATTTTATTTCCTCAGATGAATCCTTATCATTAGAAATTATTGAAAAGGTTAGATATAATGCATCGATAATTATGCCAAATTTTCAATTTTTTTTCAGATGAAAAATAATAATGACATGAACTTTTTTTTTCAAATTTCACCACTGATTTATTTTCCATTTTATTTATTAAAAAGCTTGAAAACTATGAATCAGTAATATATCGATGTTTTTGATATTCACGAATTTTCGGTGCTGCCTTTTCCAATTGAATTTATGGAATATATCAATAAAATAATTATCAGATAAAATAATAATTATAATTCCAAATTGATAAAAACTGATAGAAAAATAATTATTGCAATTAATCAAATTAAAATTAAGTGTCACAAAACACGAGAGAAAGTACAAACAGTAAGTTGAATTTAGTTTTTGATCACATTTGATCTATTTTTGTTTTCTTATAACATTTCATTTATTTTCATTACGACTTTAGATTGAATTTCATTCCTCCTGTTACGTCATTAATAAATAAAATGTTAAAATAAAAGTACAAAATTTAAAAATTAAAAAAAACCCATTTTCAACCTATTCTCAAGAAACATAGAAACATTTGACCTAATATTTTCATGAGAATGACACTTCTGTTTGACGTAGCCGATATTTGAGTCATTTGAGTCAACTGTCAAGACTAATTTTATTGAAAGCATTTTATGTTAAAATAATCAGTAGAAATAATTCACAAAAAATATTAATGTTTGATAATTTATGAGATGTCGGTTGATGCTGATTCTTCGTGCTCTTTGCCAGTAACACTTCAATTTACACGATCTAGATTCTAGAGTATAAAATGTTCTATTCTTTTCATTTATTATGGGTTTATATTGGTTGTACGTAAACCATTCAGCTCGCAGCACACAAAATATTGTAAAAATATGCCAGAAATAAAGGTTTCTTTTTTATATAGCATATTTTTTTTATTAAATGAAGTTTTAAGTTTTATATTTAACGCGATAAGAAGGCTTGATTTTGGTTGAAATTAATTCCAATTTAGGTTCAATTTTTGTTAAGCAAATTCAACTTATCATCCAGCATCAACAATCACTCCCATTTTAAATTTGTTGCAAAACTCGAGGAAATAAACCGTTAAAATTTGTTGAAAGAGGTGCAAAAAGAAATTTGAATACAGAGGAGAATTGAGGATAAATTGAAAAACCGGGCACAATTTATTGCAGGGAAAAGATATGTGCAGATGCCTAATGTTGAGACAAATACGAATACAATAAAATCAAAAAATATATTCATAAAACACAAATTAATTATGAGAAATAAAAAAATTTGACTGGTATGTAAAAACCCCAAGCGGTAATTGATAAAAATAATGTTAGGTTTTCATCAAAATCAAATAATTTGAAAAGATTCTTCAGTATAAAGGCGAGATGTTGCCTGTCTAATTATTTTATTCGTAGGAAAGATGCCGCTTACGAAATTGTTTTTGCTGAGCGATGTTGTTGCGTAATTTAATTATTTTCATAATAAAAAAGAGTGACATTGGTAACCTGTTGCCAGTTTTATCGAAGACAGACAAGAAAAAGAATAACTTAAAGGAGAAGAGTCGACAGAGAAGTAGAGATAATCTATCAATTAAAGAGCATCTAACGAAAAACATAGGTTGTTTCCCTTTGGGATATCTACCTTAAAATATAATCTTTGAAATGTGAGGATCGTAGTTTATGATATTGCAAAGAATTGTTTTGAAATTTAATAAATTATTTTGTATTGGGTCATATTTAATTATTTGAAACAAAGAGCACGAGGTTCCAGACATGACGATAACCCAAAAACTGTTATTTTTATCAAGAGTTACTTCTTGAGATATTTCGATATAAATTTTTTTTATTATTCAAATAAAAGTCGAATTAAAAATTATATATATATATATATATATATATATATATATACATTTTATCCAGCAGAAACTGCCTAGCTATTCAGATGCTGATGAAGTGAGTCCATATTAGTACTGTTTGCAAATTAACATGCCAGGGGCGTAGTCGTAAACTACATTTTTGAATAAAAACAACATTTTTGTGTTACACTGAATGATTTTGCTACACGTCATTGGCTTTATTGACAATTCGGCGCAAGTGTTAATTGATTTGATTGGTTGTAAGAATTGCTGTTGCGAATTTCCGCTCCTTACACTGTGCTCCCTTGTGTATAATAATTATCAAGGTGATATATCCACTTATTCTATTTATCTGGTCACTTGACTCTAGTGACTGCCAACTTCACAGCTATGTGAAAGGGATAAGGAATGGAATTGTTTTGAATATCTATTTCATTTATTGCAGATAAGAAACCTTAATAGACTTAGCTAGACGTTATTAATTGAAGATGCACTATTGTTGAAATCTGTCGATTGAAATCAATTCATATAAAGCTTGATGATAATTATGTTCACAAATGTGCTCTGAGTGCTCAATTTACTAGCGGTATGGTTTCACTGGTTGCGATCATATGACAATTGATCATTGATCAATCTCATTATCTGAATCTGAATATTTGGTATTTATCTATTCAACTGAATGGCTTGTATGAATGATTATTGTCACAGTTGACTGCTTCATTTGTTCTTTATGATACAATACCAATTCAAGGATTGTTTTGGATACCTTCACCATATGGTGATTTAATGAAATTGTTATTCTAATGATTGTATTATTCGTAAAAATTGAACAGAGAAAATTTATTTATGCTGCTCTGGAAAAAATCAATTGAGATTCACCTTTGATTACCAAATGTTCCCAAGATAAATGTCAGTTTTCATAGTATATGTACTTTTATAATCGTTTGAAAGTGATAAAGAAATTTTAATCACTTAATAAGGATAAAATCTACGACTTTAATCACCATTTGACGATTAGTACGATCCCATGATTATCTTAAGCTTTTGGATCTTGATATCTAATAATCTCATATGATACAAGTTGTATCCTGTGACATTAGGCCAGGTTATCCATTACTTACTCAAGGAGAAAACTCACTATAATCCTTGATGATGCTGTATCACGTAACACACTAAGATGCCACCAGATGTTCTGATGGGCTACTTTAGGTCATTATATAAAGATAAATTTACAATAAAAGATGATTTTTCAGTTCATTTGATTTCTTTAATATAAATTGACTCATTAAAAAGTTAATATGACACTGTAAATTTGGATGTTTTGAGGTTGGTAAATTCCAATCCGATTCTCACCAATAAAACAAAAAGTAAGATATAAATGAATGAAAAATTTTATAAATACTTGTATAATCATTAATTTTATCAATATGCCCGTTTCAAATATGAATATTTCTTTTCAGAATGTTTTAATTGAAGGAATGAAGGTTAAAGCTAGTAAAATATTTGAGTTGTTGAAACTTAAGTGTGAAGAGGCTTCTATCCCAGAATACATTTGTAAATTTATTATTATTATTATTATTATTATTATTATTATTATTATTATTATTATTATTATTATTATTATTATTATTATTATTATTATTATTATTATTATTATTATTATTATTATTATTATTATTATTATTATTATTATTATTATTATTATTATTATTATTATTATTATTTATTATTGTTAATTTATTTATTTTTAATTAGGTTATTTAATGATTGAAAACGCTAAATTTTATTTGATCTGTGAAGAAGTCAAGGATAAATTTAAAAATATTTGGGTAGGATTTAAAGACGAGAGATTTAACCAGATTCAAGTATCAAACCCATATCTTAGTAAGATCTCATCATGGATGCGACAGCAGTTAAAGTTGGCACTCACAGAGTTCCTTCAGGTAAATACAATGGATTTATTTGGGATAATTCTGTCATACCCAATCAGACTCATCAACATACTCAATTGAAAATGGTCATTGATAAATGTGCAGCTGATTCCCTGAAACAACACGAATATCTAATGAAGCGTTATTTGAACTTCCTGAAAGAAGTTGAAATATTTTATTTGAAATTTAGTTTAACCTTTTGAAATCTCAGAGAAAGCAGCTGATTTACAAAGAATTATTAACCAATAGCTCATTTCCAGATAAGATTTATAAATTCCGATCCAAAATGGTACTACCATCCTGTTGGAAAATAAGACAATCAATGACGGAGACAGGCAAAGTAATATAACCAAGTTTTCCATTTTAATTAAATTTAACATTTATTTACTTAAATTGATTTCCCTAATAATTATGTCACAGAATGGCCTTTATATTTCTTTTCTTAAATGCTAAACTTTGTTCTTTTTTGTTTATGATAAGTTTTACAATATTTCTTTACTTTATTGTGTAACCACTACAGAAAGCTCTTCTTTATTATTGTTGTCCAACGAGGAGTGCATAAAGAGATCTTAAAAACAAGTATAGGAGCCCAAAAATCATCATCATCAAATTCATGCCTGTTAAATGGTGAAATACCGGTAAATTTAAAATCATTCAAAGCCATATATCCATACGAAAGATCTTTCCAAAGGTTGGAGACGGTGGGTTGTATGAGTAGGAAAGGCTAACATTATAATCTCATACTCGCATGCTAGGTGTATGGCTTCAATATTTTTGGTATGGGTAGAGTGTCCATCCTAAAGAAAAAGTACTTGCTTATTGTTACTCTTCTCCAACTTTGTGTATTTAATGAAATGTTCTAACCATTTAGCAAAAAAGCTCTGACGATATCCATAAACTTTTGGAGAATTCAATGACAGTACCCAGTGGTAATTTAACTTTAAGCAATCGTTCATCCGTATGCGTTTAGATATTAACATAGGAGGTATGAATTCACCTGCAGCACTCAAACCTATTTCACCAATTATTTTAAATGGTCTGTGAACAGTGGAGAATCCTGTTTCCTAAAAGTTATATATCTGGTTAGCGGCGGACTTGTATTCAACTAATACGGATTTAAATTTACCAAATAATCCATAAATACACTCTTTATTGAAGCACCTGGCCCTGACCACTGATGTTTCCTCTGGAGTACGTAAAGATAAAGAAGAATTATCTTCTATGAATTTACAGTAACACTTCTTCACTGCAATTTCTTTTTTCTCTATTGAAACGGTGTTGTAATTAATATTTTTATGCCAATTGATAAGCAAGTCTTCTTAGATCAGTTGCGGTAAGCACAAAAAAGCTTGATTCTAAATTGAGAACGTGTGCAACCAACTCCTTCATATTCTAGGCATTTCAAATTTGACATACTTATTTATTCATTTAAAATGACGCCGTAGCATTGGTTTGGAGATGTTGCATTGCCTTTGAGCTTCATTGAATCAAATAACTTCTTCCGATAATTTGGTTAACGCCTCGCCTCGTCCATATCTTGTTTCCATTTATTAAAAATTTGCTTTGACTGCGTTGACACGATTATGGACTAAAAAAAAGAATGAAAGCAACGTCAGTTGAAAATAGGTAAAAACTAGAAGTAATTTCTTAAGTCGTACCAGTACGACTTAGGAATCTCATACGGGCACGACTTAGGACACGGAACAAATAAAATTTAAAAGTAAAGATAACCTAACATTGAAAAACCTTAATACTATTTCGTTTCGACCAAACGATTATGTATATTCTACTGAATTTATATTTAATAAGGAACATTATTTTATCAATAATTTATTTGCAAGATTAACTACCAAATATATGCAAAATATTATAAGACAATTGAAATAAACTTGCTTGATGACAAGATTTATAACGAGAATGGTTTATGGCAAACAATTTGGTTGACTCGGATGTATATCTGGGTGCTGTTGTTTGTGATGTTATCGCCGTAGTTCGTTAAAAAATTCAAGTGATACAACTTAAGCACTGGTATGATTTAACCCTTTGGGCGTGTAAAGCGACTATAGCCCATGGCTTGTAAAAAACGTTACCTTTGAACGGTGTGGCAGACTTTTGTCGCCTCGCATTTACGACGTCATCTGTGATATACAGACCTCCACTTTGTATTATCCCCTGCTTTGAAATTTACCATACGAAAAAAACATAAAAAACATTGCCACTGTGAAACGTGATGTTAATTTTAAGTAATTTAATTGTAAAATTTGCTTTGTTTGTAATAAAATACATGTTTGTTACATATTTTATCATATTGTAGTTTATAGTATATTGTAGTAAAAATAAGTATAAAAATTTTGGCGACGCTCTAGTATAGGGGGGGCAATATAAATATAAATTAATTAATTGATTGTAAGTTTTTATATATAGTCTGAATTTATCCGACAAAATATTTTGTCCCCCTATGTGTATTTGTAGTAAGGGTACTGGTCACATTCAACATGTCGCAAGGGTATATTAATTATATTTTATTATATTTTATTAAATTACATATATTATTTTATATTTTATAATCAATTAATTAATTTTTATTTATATTTATATTGCCCCCCCCCTATACTAGAGCGTCGCCAAAATTTTGATAGTATATTTTAGTAAATTAATATCATTTTGTTATTAATAAATATAATTAATGTAAATAAAATGTTTTTTTAAAACTCTTTTTTGCCTCTTCATTCTTCTTCATCTCTTTTTGACAGCCCTGGCATGTCATAAACATAGCTAGGGGTGGGTATTATGACTTTCCCTCCATTCTAAAATCATAAATAATGACTAATAATTGTATAATCACTATCGATTTTTTTACGAAAAAATAATTTTTTGATATTTAAATTTCATTTTTTGAGCGCCCTCCCCCAAAATATAACCCGACGACTATTTTTTGGTGTATTAAATCATGATATTCTCAAAAAAAGTAAAAAGAATTTTATAGAATATTTTAATTTTAGATCAACTTTTTCTTTCGTTAACCGCGTTGAAAGGGTTAAGCAACCATACCATACTAAAAAACCAGCAATGTCCCGGGTGCCACTAGTGGAGGAGCGCCAAGACAAAAAAGATTTTCTGGAAAATTTCAATTTTCAATTTGATCGATTTCTGGGAAATATATTTTAAATTAATAATTATTGTAATATAATTAATTATCATTTGTCTGGAAAAATATGTTATAAATAAAGTCTGCAGTAAATCAATCAAATATATACAAGACGTTCTTTCTTTTTAAACACTTTATTTTTCTAAAATAGCGATATATTTTTACTTTTATAAATGAAAAGTACAGAAAATGCAACAGAAACAGTCATTGTAATTACGGATGTTCTGTAGCTAAAAGATGTTGGTTATTTCAAATTCAGTAATAATAATAATAATAATAATAATATTTAAATGATTATTTGTGGACTCCGCATATTTCAGAACGAATTCAGTCTAAATGCAGTTAAATTTAAAGCCTAACCTGAGCTTGTGTCCTGACGTACTAATATTTTATTAAAAATAGTGACCATTAATTTAAGATGCTGACCTAATAAGTACTAAGCAACGGCATTAGAATATCTTTATTTAACTGAAATAATTACAATAGATATTGGATGTCCAACGAACCTCAGATGATTAAATATTAGGTTTCAAAGTTGATATTGAATAGCTTCTTTATTATACAGAATTTTCTTTTCGCAATTTATAGACATGCAACTTTTCCTATACAAAGCGACACCTGGCTTGAGTTATACCTATGGAATTGGAGTGTTCTAGTTTGCAACTTATTACGACATCATTGTTTCATGGTACTGCTGCTTGATCCCTGTTCATTATCATCGTTAAAAAACAAATATTTGAACTCAAAATAATTAAACAGCTCAAAGTTACAATCCAATAATGAAATAAAAATCAAAATTTAAGGTAAAAATCTTTCAGGGAAATAAAATTAACATTTTATTTTCACTTTTTAATTTAATTAGTTAAATTAAAATTTTAATTTTATGAGCAAAAAACACATATTTTTCTAAATTATTTCTCGAATATATAAAAAAAATTATTTATTATGATATCTTTAATTTTTCTCTTTCACAATTGTCACTCCTATATTATTTTGTACTATTATTTATGTATTTTGAAACTGCATATATCATTATATTTTGAAATGGACAAATTTTTTATTTCACTCAATAAAAAATTTATTATGAAATACCTACTCGTTGAATTAAGAAATTTAAATTATTAAAACATAATGTTTCAGTTGGCATTTCTTGAGCCGCCACTGTTTGTCACCCATGTGAAATTGGTCCCTTTACTGTAATATTAATAAATTTATTGAATTACTATTCCTACTTTCTTATATAACATTTTATGATCCCCGTCGCCCAAGCTCGCAATTGATCCATGGAGAAGCTATCTCATCTAAGCCTATAATTAAATTGTATTTAATTAGTATTTATAAATATTTTCTACATTTTTTTGATTTATTATATTGATTTAATTTTCAGACATGTTTTGAAGTTGACAAGTATAAGACTGTCCATTGGAGCACTGGATATCCGTTATGGAGGTGGATCAATTACTTCCTCTTCACCTACACATTGATGCTAACTATTGGCCAGTTTCTATTGGTGAGTTAATGCCGTTTCCACTCATCAATTAGCCATCACATCCATTTAGATCAAGATACCATGGAAAACCCGAGTCAGTTATCTTTCCCTATTCCGGAAAAATCCTTTTGTAACTCGATTCAGTTTCGACTCGGCAACGGTAATTATATTAGTTTTTAATGACGTTCTATTTGATGAAGAGTTTTCCTAATGTCTCCGTAATTATTTCGTCAGGATTTAGTTGAATTTTATTGATAGTTGACTCTGTTGATAATGAGTCTAAGCATTTGATTATGATTCGTACTAGTTACAGTACTTTTCTCTTATATATAATTGAAAATAGTACAAGTAGTGCTGGTACCCAATGTATTGCCGTTATTATTTATGCCATCCACATATAAGTTCCTAACTCACATTCTAATCTGTACATAGTATTCCATGCTTGTTCATCAGTAATATCCGGCCTTAACTATTTAAAAGTATACAATAAAAGTATACAATAAAAGCAT
Organism: Schmidtea polychroa; assembly: GCA_959609185.1. NCBI lineage: Eukaryota > Metazoa > Platyhelminthes > Tricladida > Dugesiidae > Schmidtea > Schmidtea polychroa. Next base: position 23,283 of record CAUHTR010007272.1, on the reverse strand, counting down.
ACAATAAAAGCATACAATAAAAGCATACAATAAAAGTATACAATAAAAGTATACAATAAAAGTATACAATAAAAGCATACAATAAAAGTATACAATAAAAGTATACAATAAAAGCATACAATAAAAGTATACAATAAAAGCATACAATAAAAGTATACAATAAAAGTATACAATAAAAGCATACAATAAAAGTATACAATAAAAGAATACAATAAAAGCATACAATAAAAGTATACAACAAAAGTATACAATAAAAGCATACAATAAAAGTATACAATAAAAGTATACAATAAAAGTATACAATAAAAGCATACAATAAAAGCATACAATAAAAGTATACAATAAAAGTATACAATAAAAAAATAAAAATTCATTCTGCACATCATTAATCATCTTATTAGAAGGCACTAACTTGCTAAAACCATTTAAAATTAACCTGGAAACAAATTTTTTCAGAGTTTTGGACTCTGAAATGAAGATTTGGTTTTATTTAATTTTAATCCTAGAAATTTTAAAAGTCTTAGAGAAAGGAAAATAAGTTTGGGTTCAAAAGAGAAATCTATTATCGAAATTAGTTCTTGATTTGTACAAGGAATTTGCTCTTTTGTAAGAATCGAAATTATGATAAATAATCCAAAATAACTGATGAAATGTTTATTACCAAAACCAATCTCGCCATAAACAAAAATCTACCATAGCACTCCATATAAACAGTGGCGTGGCTACCATATAACAAGAGTAAGCAATGCATAGGGGCCCACTAGACAGGGTGGGGCCTTTTATGCAAGTTTCCTTAATTTTCTTCAGAAAAAAATGTCAAACAACGGCACGGTCGGCACCAGTCAACAGGGACCTCCAAATGATCGATTTGTTATTTTATGTAATAAAGCTCCACTGTTTTGTTTACTTATTGCATTAAGTACATTATTTACCTGCATTTTACCTATTTATGCAATCCCACCTGCCTCTCCCTCGCTAATAAAATACTGTATAAGCAAGCAACTTTAGTTATCTAAATAAATCGCCCATTCATACTTGTGTATGCAGTATAGGGGGGCCCATCTATGACTCATTGCATATGAGCCCAAAATTTCTAGCTACGCCACTGCATATAAATCCAAAAATAAACAACAGTGCACATTTGAAGTTATTTTCTCAATCAAATAAAGTTGGAATCATTTTTCAAAATTATTATTTCTATCTTCTCAATAATAATAAATATAATTAATTTAAATATAATCATCACTTTACAAATGAATAATTCATAAAGTTCATGAAGTCAAGATTTGGGGTGCACATTATTAGGTATAGAATAATTATAATATATAAAACACCTTTTTGGCTATTAGTTCGCCAGTGCCTTTGCTTAGTTCCCCAGGTAGGGTATTCTTGATCTGAGTTAATTTCAAAGCTAAGTTTTATGAAATTGCATTTGTTTTTTATTCCTCTGCATTGGTTATCATTATAAATAATGTCAGCAAAGGATGATTCCCACTTTCAAAATTGTATAAAAAAGTATCATTGACCAGCGATATGTATTCCAGGAAACTGAGTTTGTAAGGCTTAGGTTTATCTACGACATCTAAATCGAATTTTGTTTTATTTTAAAGCATTATGATCTCCGGCATTCTTTTTTTGTTTGTTGAAGGATTTACTGCCGAGTTCTAATGCATAGTGGAAAATAAAATAACATTTCCTTTATGGAATATAGGAAACAAGTGTACATTTTTACCATAAACAATTTTGGAATTAATTATTTTTTTTATATTTTAGTCAATAAAACTTACCATTTTTAATAGATGATAATTGATAATTGAGTACCCGCGTTAATTCTAAGAGACTCTCATCAGAACAAATTGCATATGAATGATGCGGTATGTTGTATCGCATCCTCGTGCAATATAAAGGAGGTGTACGTAGACGGGTATTTATTAGGTTTGAAGTATTATGATTAGTATATGAATCTAACATGGTATCACAGACAGTCACATATTTGTCAATATCATTGCCAACAATTTTCTTGCACAAAAATAGAAGGATCTTTATTTTATTATTTACAAGTATTATTTGATGGGCTGAAAATTAACAGATCACGAAGAATTAAGATGACTATTAGAATAGACCTATCAAATACTTCATAATATTGTATGTAGAAAGCCTAAATAGATAATATGAAGGTAAAATTGCTAAAAAGAATGATCATTGTAATGCGGATGCATGATCACGTTTCCCGCCTTGCGAGTAATTTGAACTAAAGAATAACTAATGAAAAAGAAATGTGAAAGAATATGAAGACGAGACAATGATTAGCATTGAAGCACAATCCGAACGAGTTATCTGTCATTTAAGCAAGAATGGTGTATCCTAAGTATAACAAATAATTGTATGGTTAAATGAGAGAAGAAAGGCAGGGACTAGAAGCAATTTGGAGCTATGGGAAAAAATTAACAAAATGGAAATGAGAGAAAAACAAAAAAATTCCATTTTAATTAAATTAAATTAATAAAATACTAATAAATTTAGTTTTTATATCAGTAACTTTAATTCAAATTGAAAATTAGTTTTTAAAATGTATAAATTATTTTTTCAACAAGCTATTTAATCTAAATTACTCTAAAAGAAAATTTTGTTTTTGACAATTAAAAAAAATAGAGTTTTAGTTTAACATACAGAGTTTACGTTTTCTCACGACTGACAGCTGGAGTAAGACTGCTCTGGTTATATTATTATTATTATTTATTATTAAATTATATGACGTTAATTGAGAAATATTTTACTAGGGAATAGTTAGTAAATCAAATACAGCGCTTCCTGTTCCTACTTTGTATTCAAGATTGGAAAATCTCTGGAAAAATGTTTGGAAATCCCGATCGAAATTCGAAAGAGCTCCATTTACAGGGTTGTTGGATAAGGCAGTCGTTAGACATTTCCATCGAATATGGGTTATTGGTTTGAAAGGAGGAACCGGTACTGTGGGAATCGTCTTGATAATGCCTCTACTATGCCTTCTTACTTCTTCCTTCTCGTTGATATTTGGTGCTCTAGTTCCACTCTGGGTGCCGATTATATCAATTTTGTATTTTCTAGTATCGATATTCATTTATGATCTCTACTCTCCAAGTAAATTTAATTGATAAACATTTAAAATAATTATTTATGATCCAACATTTTTATATCCGATTTGGTAAATATTTGATCACGAGATTACCCTTTGTTGAGGTAATAAAACCATCAAAATTAAAAATAAAACATTTATAATTGAGTGAAGGGGAGATGTGTAAATCTGGTCAGGGAGAGAAGGTGTCATTATATGGGAAAATCATAAAAATGTGAATTGTAAAAAATCGATAAAAGATTTAAATATTCGAATTAAAATATGAAAAATAGGTTATGGGGGGAACAAGTAACGAGAAATAACATTTTGACAATTGAATTTTCAGAAAGTGCCAGGATGAGTACGAAAATGTGATTAAGAGCTAGAAAACAAGAAAACGAAACTAATCAATTAAGTAATTAATTAGCAAGTAGAAAGAAATCCCGAGTAGGGTAAACATAGAGAAAGGTAAGAAGAAGGAAATTTAAGGCCCATTTTCTTCTCACTATGATTAATGGATAGTATATGCAAAGAAGCCCGATGCGGGCTATTAATTATTTTTGTTCGTTGCACCATTCTTGGTGAAAGCGGAAGCAGGGATGTGGAGTTGAATGTCAGACGAGAGATGGGCTCGGCAATAATCATTTGTCATCCAGATTTGGAAGACTATAAAAAGAAAAAGGGAAATCCGAGCAAATTGGCATTAGCCCCAGATAGGAATTTTAAGAAGAAATTTCAGAATAGCAAAAGGAAACTAAATGGAACGATCAAGGATAAAAGGGTGAATATTGATATAGATTTTTACGGAACATCAACACCGAGCGGAGAATCGGTCAAACTTATAAAACTTTGTTGAATCATTCTGTATGGAGTAAAATACAAATTCTAATTAAATATTCGTTGGGCAGTGTATTTTTTTGTTAATTACAATTAAAGGGACACGCGGAGTCAGAGGTTACCGAATTGAATTAGTGAAACCCAACACCTTCATTACTAATACTATGTATCGTCCCACTTTTGTTATTTTGAATCAATCTTTATTAGTATTGCTACGAAATTTTACATTTTAATTATTTTCTTAATAACTTATTGTAAAAATTTCTGTCCACTTACTTTTCATTTAAAGGTTGGTCAGCCTCCAAGATTTGAAGGTTGCACGCCATTTAAAATAATACCAATAATCTAATATGATTGTGATCGTTAAATATCATAAATATATAGTTAGAAACTGGAATATAGAAAAATCTTATTACTTGAAAATATTTTAAAATTACATTATTTTTAATACCTACTTGCAATTGTCCAATATTCCTATATATAAAGTAAAACCGTGGGCAAACGACATAAAGAATAATTACTTTATGATTATATTATATCTTATATAAATATATATCACAATTTGTGTGTGTGTGTGTGTGTGCGTGATTTTTTTGTGTTTATCGATTTTGGGACACGTGGAGTCAGAGTAACCTACGGTCGACTTTTCATTATCATAAAACCCAACATTATCATTATTATTATTATAAATTAAAAATTCACGGATTGAAATTTATTATTGAGGAGAAATTAAATGAAGACAGAAAGTAATAAATAAATACGAAATTTGAAACAGCATTTGCTATATCTTTCTACCAAAAATTTCAATTAATTCTGTATCCATATTTGTCTTTCTAACGCAGATTTGGCATTATTTCCTTGTACGGCTATTCGAAACATATGGTACAAATTGCCATTAATGGTTCAGGTTGGGATTGTTTTAAAGTTAGTTGCTAAGTGAGGTAAATAATTAGATTAATTCTCTCTGCATTTAGTAGTAGTCGCTATTTATCCCTATCACTATAATAATCTCACTATAATAATAATAATAATAATAATAAAAATAATAATAATAATAATAATAATAATTATTATTATTATTATTTATTATTATTATTATTATTATTATTATTATTATTATTATTATTATTATTATTATTATTATTATTAATATTATTATATTATTATTATTTTATTTTAATTTTATTTTAACATAGATCGAAAGAAAAATAATTTTTTTTGTTTTTTCGAAGCTACTCTTTGGCATTGGATTTGGTGTGGATTAATCCAACTATATTTCCAGTTATTTGTAGTAGTCGCCATATTGCCATTTTTAATCATAACCTGCCTCATACTAACTGTCCTCAGATATTCAATACGGTCCTTCTGGGACTTGCTGATATTCCACATGATATTGAAACGTTATGCCCATATTCCAGCAGCTAATGACTTCGTGACTAAGCGGATATCTGGACCTGGCCTGGCATATGAATATGAAATTTCAGTTATAACGTCATATCTATTAATCCATGTAATTATCTACTTATTTTAGGTACAACCAGAACATGTCCTCACTGGTCTTCGATGTTTGATGGAGAAATACGAATTAGACTTGTGGCTCCAACAAGTCACGTCGATTATTCAACAGCCACTTCGGAATTACAGGTTCAATATATTTTTTATGAAAAGTACATAATTATTGTACTAAACGTAGATCATTTGTTGATAATACGCTCCATCCATTGAACCTAACCTTAAACACTTGTAGCAAAACTATTAGCAGATTAACTGATAAAGAGAGAAAAGTATTAGAAACTGTGAGGCGAAAATATGACAAGTAAGTTATAGTAATAATACAACTATGTATTGGATGGATTCTACTTGCAGGCGGATTGAAATGTTAAACATATCTCCATTTACAGGTGGAAAGGAAAAATTGAGAATGTCATCCAAAAATTTGAAGGTAAACATTTCATAAACTAATGTATTTGAATATGATATTGTTACACAATGAATGATAATAAGTGTCAGATCTTGACCTGAGACATCCTATGATGATATCTCTGAATAGTTGGCACAGTGAAATCAATGGCTGAAATGTGCAATTGTGTAGTTTTATCGATAAATTCATATCTAGACGCTCATTTTCATGAATTATTATTATGCACTTTGGTGTTTACCAATTATGACATTTTCTTTTCATTTCACACCGTTTTCACTTTCATATAATCCTGATTGGGAAACAAATATTTACCTGTAATAAAAATACACTGATATTAATTGTATTATAAATTCTCAATAACCGAATGAAATAGCCCATCGCATCTATTCTGTTATTAACAGTATATATATATATATATATATATATACAGG